>JACEIK010001335.1:124633-147418 GCA_018107945.1 Datura stramonium
GCGACGCGCCGACTTGGCGCTTGTCCGATCTTTCCCCCGGCCTTTTTCTAGCATGTATGGCATTCTAAAACTCTTAACCAACATGCGAATAGACCATCTACATGTCAAGAATTTACGGGGTGTAACAGTTATTTAGGCTAAAAATGGGTTCAACAAAAATGGCCTATAATTCTTTCCTAACCAACTATCCTAAAACATATGCAAAGACCAATCGAGCAAGTTCAAGATCCTCTACACAGTATTGAACTAGGTATCAGACCTCACTCACTCATGATACATGATTTATATTCACTCTACTTGTCTGATTTATTCATGGCTTAACAAAACTACAAATGCTAATATACTAAATGACATAAAATGATCCACAGAAATCATGTATGCAATCACAATTGCACAGTTAATTCATCCAAAAAATTTAACAGGGTCAATTTTTCAAAAATTATCAAATCTAGTGCACTTTATTGGCTGAGTACTCCTAAGCTACTTTCTAATTAAACAAAAATCACACAAAAATAAAATCCTTAACATTCTAGTTCTACTAGATAGCATGCCCGAGGGAAATGAACACGGCAAGAAAACCCTCGGAAGAATCAAAATTTCCAAAAATCTAAGTACACCCCCTCCCCTTTTTAAAAAGCATGCTTCATCCTCGAAGTGTAGAATGTAAGCATATAGGGAAGGGAACATACCTGCGGCTACTCAGACTTCACCATCCACGTAACTTTTGCGGCTTTTCAGGCATCGTCAAGGTACACCACCTCAATTCCTCTTAATTCCTCCACATCTCCCAGATATAGCTTTATTATTTGTTCGTTCACTTTGAACCTTTTTCCATCTTTGTTATCAAGTTCCACTGCACCGTATGGGGACACCTACACCACTTTGTAAGGTCCCATCCATCTTGATTTCAGCTTTCCAGGGTGCAAACAGAGCCTTGAGTTGAACAGTTGGACCAAATCGCCTGTGTTAAACTCCCTTTTTAAAATCTTCTTGTCATGATAAATCCTCATTCTTTATTTATAAATGGTTGCACTCTCATTGGCTCTAAGTCAGAACTCGTCCAACTCATTGAGTTGGTCAAGTCTCATCTTGGCTGCTTCATTCCAATTCAAATTCAACTTTTTCAGAGCCCATAGTGCCTCGTGCTCTAATTCAACCGGTAAATGACATGATTTTCCATAGACCAGTTGGTATGAAGATGAACCAATTGGGGTCTTACAATCTGTTCAGTAAGCCCACAACGCATCATTGAGCTTCCTAGACCAATCTGTCCGACTAGTATTCACTATTTTTGCAAGAATGGTCTTATCTCCCTATTTGAAACTTCCACTTATCCACTTGACTGAGGATGGTAAGGTGTTTCCACCTTGTTCTTGATGTCGTATTTTTTCCGACAGAGTTCTAAAAAGGTGGTTACAAAAGTGTGATCTACAATCACTGATGATTGCTCTGGGAGTGCCAAATCTAGCGAACATGTGCTCCCACAAAAATGTTGTAACACTTTTGCCTTCATTATTAGGTAGTGCAATAACATCCACTCATTTGGATACATAGTGCACCGCCACCAAAGATGTATTTCATCCCATATGAACTAACAAATGGGCCCATGAAGTCTATACCCCATACAACTCAACTTCTACAATCGGGGTCAACGGAAACTCATGCTTACGAGTAATGCCTCCCTGCCTATGACACTGATCACATGCCTTGGCATAATCATAGGCATCTTAGTGAATAGTAGGCCAGTAGTACCCCCATTGCAATATTTTATGTGCAGTTCCAATACCACTATGATGACCCCCAACTGGGGATGAATGACAGGCCTCCAGAATGCTCAACATTTCTACTTCTCGCACACACATACGAATGATCCCATCTGCACAAATGCAAAATAAGTATGGCTCATCCCAGTAGTATCTTCGGGCATCGAATAAGAACTTTTTCTTCTACTGGTGAGTCAGGTCTACTGGGATCATGTCGCTAACCAAATAATTTGCAAATTCAGCGAACCAGGGAATCAAATCCCGAGATACAGCTAGTATCTGCTCATCTGGGAATGCGTCATCAATATCAATCTCCTCTCTTTCCCTAGCTTCAGAATCTAGCCCGGATAAGTGATCAGCTACCTGATTTTCAATCCCTTTTTGATCTTTAACCTCAAACTCGAAATTTTGAAGCAACAACACCCACCCAATCAATTTGGGTTTAGCATCCTTTTTAGACATCAGGTACCTCAAAGCGGCATGGTCTGTATGGACGATTACCTTGGTTCCAAGCAAGTATGCTCGAAACTTCTCGAATGCAAAAACCACGGCTAGTAGCTCCTATTCTGTGACCGTGTAGTTATTTTGGGTTGTGTTGAGTTTTTTACTAGCATAGTAGATAGGATGGAAAATCTTTGCTCTTCGTTGGCCCAAGAAAGCACCAAGAGTAACCCCTCTAGCATCACACATTACTTCAAATGGAAGAGACCAATTTGGCGCTATGATAATAGGAGAAGTGGCATGTTTCTCTTTCAAGCACTCAAAATCCCTTAGACATGCCTCATCAAACACAAATTTTACCTCCTTCTCAAGCAAATTGCACAATAGTTGTGCAGTCTTTGAAAAGTCCTTGATAAACTGCCTATAGAATCCTGCATGCCTTAAAAAGCTTCTGACCCTTTTACAGAAATAGGGGGCAACAAACCTGCTATAACATCAATTTTTGCCTTGTCCTCCTCAATACATTTTCTCGAGATTTTGTGACCCAACACTATTCCTTCGTTGACCCTAAAATGACATTTTTCCTAATTTAGGACCAGATTAGTTTCTTTGCATCTATTCAACACTTTCCCCAAGTGTTTGAGTCAAGATTCGACTGAGTCACCCACAATTGAGAAGTCGTCCATGAATACTTCGATGGTTTCCTACACCATATCTGAGAATATAACCATCATGATGTGCTGGAATGTGGCCGGTGTATTACATAATCCAAATCGCATTCATCTGAAAGAAAATGCTCCCTACAGACAGGTGTAGGTAGTCATTTCCTGATCTTCAGGGGCAATGGTGATCTGATTATATCCTGAGTAGCCATCAAGAAAATAGTACCAACCTCTACCTCCCAATCAGTCAAGCATCTGATCCATGAATGGCATTGGAAAGTGGTCCTTTTGGGTCCAGTGGTTGAGTTTCCTATAATCCATGCATACACGCCATCATGTGACTGGTCATGTTGGTATCAGCTCATTCTTCTCATTGGGTACCATTGTGATCCCTCCTTTCTTTGGTACACACTGTACCAGACTCACCTACTTGCTATCTGCGATGGGGTAGACTACACCAGCGTCTAGCCACTTGATGATCTTCTTTCTTACTACTTCTTGCATTAGGGGGGGGGGGTTTCAAGTGTCACTTATGTTCTATACTTGGTGTGTAGTTTGGCTTGAGTTGTATCTTATGTGTACATATGCCGGAGGGATCCCGATGATATCAGCTATGGTCCAGCCAATTGCCTTTTTGTGCCTTTTTAATACTGTGACCAAAGCTTCCACTTTCCAGTCCTTCAAATATGTTACTATTATCACTGACAAAGTGTTTTCTTTACCAAGAAATGCATACCTGAGATAGGGAGGCAGTGCCTTCAGTTCGAGGATTGGCGGTACCTCTATTGATGGCTTTGCTGGCGGTGTTGAACGATTCTTAAAATCAAGGTCTAACTTCTTTGATCTGAAGCTATATGACCCTATTCCATTTAAGGCGTTCACCATCTTTGTGTACTCTGGTACCCCATCTCCCTCATAATTCATCAAGACAACTGCTAAGGTGTCAATAGTCATCATCTCTTCCACAGGCACTGGCAGCTTCTTGTATTCCATCTAGGTGCTTGCAAAGGGGTCATTCCCTTGATTTCGTCCTGAAAAAGTCACAAAATAAAAACAATGAAAACGTAAACAGGGAAATAACAACTGAAAAATCAAATACAAGTAACTAATGTAATCTTAGTCGTATTCCCCGGCAACGACGCCACTTTTTGATAAATCTCAAACTCACACCTTCTGATGATGTATGAAGCGAACGTTGTCAATAAAGAATCCAATTAAGAGGTTAGGGTCGAACCCACAGGGTATATGGAATATATAGATTAAAGTCAGTAAGTGAACTTATTGGTGAGTCATCTCCAAATTGGGGGGTTTAAAGAAAACAATGTTAAAGCAAAGCTTATGGTTGTGATTTAAATCAATATTTGAAAACAACTAGGGTAAGTGTTACCCATGGGTTCATAACTACTTCGGGTATACACACGTGATCAATCCCAATGCTTACTTGTAGAACTGATAACTAGGGTTCATCCAAACGATTGATTTGTCCCTATTGGATGACTATACTCAATCACCGGGTCAGGTCTCATGAGAGATTTCAAGCTAACCATTATCAATATGTTTCGAATTTAACTATCCTGCAACCGCAGCTCAAGTTAATACAATGATCATAAAAGATCAAGTGTTTGTTGTACTTCTCTTTTCCTAATCTCTGCTTCTCTAGGTTGAAGCAAGTAAAGAATTTGGGCAAGTTCTAATGTTGTACACCATTAAAAACATTTAAACATGAAGAGAATGCAATACAAGCTTTTTGCATTGGTTTTGAATTACTTTTGTACAACCCTAATTTTTTAATCCTCCATGGTTCCCACAACCCCTAGTTGTGGAGGTTTTAGCCTCTCATGGTTGTAAGATTATAATTTGCATTCATAGAAAAATACATAATTAAATACTTACAAATACAATCGGAAGGAAATCAGATTTGATTATCAAAGAAAAACCTCAAGAACAATGTAAGAAATCAAGAATTTGATCCAAAGAATTGCTCCTCAAAACTCGATAAAAATTCACAAAAGTAACTATTCACACATCTACTAACTTTGTTCTATCCTTCTATAACTAAAATAAAACATAAAGGATATTTATACAGATATTAGAAACCTTTTCCTAAGCTAACAGGGAGTTTTCCATATTCGGTGCCGCCTGTGCCACGATTTATCCTATAATCGATAGAAGGATTGTACGAGTCATACCTGCTGTCCATAAGTTCTTGGCTACTACAGATTTTTCTAAGTTTTGGTGTGCTAGTAAGACTCATACCTTCATCCTACGAGTCATACATTGCTTCCATGGTTTGTCCCTGAGAACTTTTGCAATCTTCTGGAATTCTTCACGAGTGTTGTGGTACGACTCATACCTTCTTCACACGAATCGTACTATATATAGTGTCTAAAGTTCTGTCAAGTACTGAAAATCTTTTAAAGTTCACCACGACTCCTGGTATGATTTGTACATTGATGTCGCGGTTCGTGAGTCCATCCGTACTAGGAGTCTGCCTTTGTGCAATTTCTTCTGAATATTTTCACAACTCCAGTTACGGCTCATACCATTGTGGTACGGCTCATGCTGAGAGTCGTATGTTTCCTTCTTTCCAATTTATCCTTCTGACTTTCATCACAGTTTTCAGTACGGCTCGTACAATCAAGGTGCGGCTCATACTAAGACTGGTACTTTGGCTAATTTTCTTCATTTTAAGGTTTCTTTTGCACATATTTGCTCTAACACTTATTTTCCATAAAATCAAAGTAAAAGTGTCTTATATCCATATAAATATACCTATGTTATTTTCTCATTTTTAAGCGTCGAAAGTGTTGTAAACTCAGAACACATCAGTAAGGTCGGTCGATGATGCCTACCGGTATCGTGTTTTTTACTGATCCCTACACCTGCACTTTTTTCTGAGTGCATAATTTGATCTAGGAAACTCCTCTCGTACCTATCATTAGTATACAATAGTTTCTTTGAAAGTTGAGTGGCACAAGATGTGCTGATTCACTTCCCTCGAGGAGATGTCCCTCCTCCAAACATTGCATTTTTCTTTTATTTCCTCTTTGGTTAAACATTCTAGAACTGTAGTTAGACATCAAGGTGCAATGGAAATCAAGTCTTGAGATTATAGTTTTTTTTCATTTTAAGAAGAATTTATTCATTTGATGATCCATTTTGTTTTATTATAAGTTTTTTTCTTTATAAATATTCGATGTCGAGTTAAGTTTTGGAAATCACTGGTTCGCCCACTGGGGGTTATTGTGGGTTCCAACACGGTCATTTTGGGTCATGATATCTTGCCATCATATTTTTTTCTTTCTTTCCTTTCCCTTAACTTTTTCTACTTCAGTGGAGCCTTCATTCTTAAATCTCAAAGTGCCTTAGAATATCCTTGGATAAAAAATTCTAGAGGTCACACAACAAAGGGAATGGCTTCTCTTTTGTCTAAGAAGAAAATTAAGGCTTATGGCTCAATGGGCTTAATTAGGGATAATGTTCAGAAAGGTACAACAATAATGAACAAAATGGGTTTTTTTGAAGAAAATTCATAATCACATTTTGTCTCTTTGGAAATTAGCTATCCTATACACACTTAGGCAAGTTTTAGATGTTACACTATGTACAAAACACAACAATTCAAACTCACCCCTCATGGCATCTTGATCTGAGTCAGTTTGTTATGACCACATATCCACACAATCAAATTGAATGAATTCTTTCATTGTTAAGCCATAAGATTTTTCCTCGAGTCAAGCTAAAGAAACTATGTGTCTCTCATGGAAATCTCACTTCTTATGCATTCACGATGACCACTTCATTGCTTGTAGCTTACCTTCTAAGTGGAGTATCAAGAGCACACAAGTGGTGGTTTTTGACTTCATCCTAAAAATGAACAAAAATTGTTATTAATTTTTTCTTAAGATGTTCTTCACCCATCCATCATCGGGAAGAGTCACTACTCCTATGACGAACATAAAGAAAATTTGACTCTCAAATAACAAAACAAAAACAACTAGAGACGAATAAGCACATAACAAAGCATCAGTTTTCAACAACCATCCACATATTAACTATTACAGGCCAGCTACTAACACAGAAGTTTTACAACTATTGCTATAACCCACTACACTTTTAGCAAAGGTAGAATAAATAGGAAATCTATTTCCTCCTACCCACACTTAAAAAGTGCACTATCCCCAATGCACATATATATCATATCAAGTAAGGAGAGAAATGGAACTTCTTGGGCCTCTAAGAAAAGTCGTCATCGTTAGGATAATACTCTTGATCATTATCATCATCATCATGTCCTTCTACATCATCAACCTGCATATCTCCCATGGTGGAATCGTCCTCTTCATCATCATCATCAACAACAACATCATTTAGCAATGTAGGCTCATCGTCACCGAATAGCTCCTCAAATGCTGGCTCCACTTTGCACATCATCATTGCACTCTCTGTGAGTGGGTATTGCTTCTCTAATGCTTCCATCTCCTCAACAGTCACGGGTCTACCTTCAATCTATAGCTTCAGCTCAAACATCCCAAACATGCGGCCTCTCCAGCTGTCATCTTGAGCATTCCGCTCGACTGGAGTGAGGAGTGGTGTTTATGAGTTAGTTGGCTCTTTGACTTTTGTTACATCAATCATTTTTCCTGTTAAGTGCTATGCTAAGGGTGAATGAAGGTCTACCTCTTCTTTTTCAATGCCAACCTCCCGCAAGTACTGAGTCAGCAAGCTGCCATAACAGTAGTTCCATCGGCAGTTATCTCTGGATCGCCTCATGTTGTCCCTTAGCAGTTTGCTAAAGTTAATTGGCAGCCCCTTCGTTAACATATATACCAATACCATCTTCTCTTAGATGATCTCCATGGTGTATTTCTTTGGGACAAGTACCGTGCGGACCAACTTGACCCAAACTCTGGCTTCCTTAGTCAAATAGGAGAATAAGAGTGTCGAATGAGTGTTATTTTCACCTCTTGCCCTTCGAGAAGCTGAATGCTCTCCACACAAAGTATGGTGAATGTCATGGTAGGGAGCTTCTCAAGCATCATGAAGTAAATCTCTAGGTCCACCGCCGATGTGCCAAGGAATGTAGTGAAAGACCTGGTAATAAAACAAACCACTTATCCTTGCACCTTAATCTTTGTGCCTTTTCCATACAAAGTGTTCAGATTCGCATAAAATTCCCTTACTAGGGTTAGGTTGTACTCCTTTGGCTCAAAAAATACGTACCCAAGCCCCAGCTCTCGGATGGCGTCTCGAATGGTTGAAAACTCAAGTGCTAGATGACCCTCATCAATCCAATTCTTTGGGGCATACTTGGCCTCCTTTTGGGCATTGAACTACTTGGGTCCATGCTCCTCCATGGCATTGACTCCAAACCTCATAGCAGGGGATGCCTTTTGGGCTGATGAGCTGGATGCAACTCCCTTCCTGAGCCTTTTGAACCCCTTGCTAGCAACTGCTACTTCCTTTCCTTTATCTGCTCGTGATGCCATAGTACCTACCAAACAAAACAACAACCTTACAAAATTAGTTCATGAATAACAAGGCTAGATAATTAGGTGTAAGAAGTACAAACCAACCCCACACTTAATCCGCTATCATAATCGCGAGAATTTAGCAAATAGGGTACTCAGACTTCCCCCATTATCATGCCAAATCTCATCAACCTAAATTATTCACCAACTTTACACTACAAATCATGCTCATGAATTTCTCTCACACCTTTCTTATATATTTTTTCAAGAGTGCTTTAATTTAGCCACTCACTTCTCTTCTCAACTCTTAATACGCCATTCATAATAACCCAATTGTGGAAGTATTCAAAATAGATTCAACTAAAAACTAATCATGAATTTCCCTAACTTTCCACAATGAATTAACATGGAACTTTTTTTCAACAACCCAATATTTTCACAATTCAAGGATCACACTATTCAAGCAATTTCTTCCTCCACAAAAGCGATCCAATTCACTAATTTCATGAAATTCCTCAACACACCCATTCATTAACTTCTTCACACCCACAACTTAGAATTACCAAAATTCAATCAAAACAAGCAACTCAACAAAGGATATAATATTATTATGGAAGAAAATATGAGATTTAAGTCATGAAAACTCACATTATGAAGTTCCAGATTCTTACCCATAAATGGTGATTTTGGATTTTTCAACCTGGCGAAGAAAGAGTAATGGGAGCATGCTTACAACATTAATTACCAAGGAGAGAAGAACTTTACTTAATTGAGTTGAAGAAGTTTGCTTCACCAAGCTTTTTAGAGAAGATAACAATGGGGGAAAAGGGAAAAGGAGTTACGACTAAGAGAGAAGAAAGAGAAAATTCTTTTATTTTTTTCTTTGACTTTTTAGAGAGAGAAGATGAATGGGAATTTAAAATAAACATATTTGCTATGGATTTTTATTAATTTTAGGGTCCTTAGGTCAAATTTGACCCATGTATCCAAAAAAAATTTTGCCCAAATTGCTCCTGGCGCGGCGGACTACCCATTTCACCCTACACTAAAAAAAAATTTTTGGTGAATTGGGTCTGGCACGGCACGCCAGCCACTATGCTAACCTGAAAAAATTTCTTCTGAAGTTCAACACCTGGCACGACATGCTAGATTTTCCAGTTTCCTTTCTCTGTTTTTTGACCTCAAATTCCCTGTTCATCTCTATAAAACAAGGATGTGTTAGAAAGATAGGTTGTCTCCAACCAAGCGCCTTAGTTATAGTTGTGGCACGACATTCACGGGTTGCCTCTTATGCAGCACCTGATTTAGTATCGCGGCATGATGAAAGACTTCTCACTCCTCCAATTGAGTGAGATAATTAGTAACCTGCTTCCCTTCTGATTCAACTCACAACACATGAAGCTCAACAACCTACTTAGAATTTCCTGTCTCCATCATTATGCTCATCTTAAACTCCTCACATTGAGGTGGCAACCTTGCTGCCCTGAATACATCAAAAACTACGTCTTGGCTATCTACAATCATTAACATCTTGCCTGACTTCACTCTTATAATTGCATCAGCAGTATCCAAGAATCCTCTTCCCAAAATGATGGGAACTGCTTCGTCTGCCTCGTAGTCAAAGATGATGAAGTCCATCGGCAGGACGGATGGTCCCATTTTGATTATCATATCTTCAATAGTGCCCTAGGGATAAGTGATGAACCTCTCAGCTAATTTCAATGTCACTTTGGTGGGTTGTGGTTCTCCTAAACCCAACATTCTAAACAATGATGCAGGCATGAGATTGATGATTGAACCCAGATCACACAATGCTGAGCGGACCTCTCGGGTTCCAATTATGACTGGATTAATGAAGATCCCAACATCTTTTAGCCTCTTTGGAATGTTTATTTAAACTTTAGAACTACACTCTTCTGTGAGAACTATAGTTTCGAACTTAGTGAGCCATCTTTTGTTTGCAACAATATCCTTCACATACCTGGTATTCTTAGGAACCTCTTGCAACAACCATACTAATGGTAGAATCATATGTATCTGCTTCAACACATAAAGGAACTTCTTGCAAGTTGTGTCCTCCTTCTTCTTTTTGAGTCTCTGTGGAAATGGAGGAGGAAATCTAGCTTTTACCATTTTCGACTATGAATTACTTGACTCACCAACCTCCTTCTTGGACTTTGCAACCTGCTCTATCTCTATTTTGTTTTCTTTGGGTATCACTTCACCCAGCTCCTTCCCACTACACAAAGAGATTGCGCTGACATTCTCATTTTTGGGGTTCTTCTCAATGTACTTGGAAGTGCCTCTTGCGGTCTGTTTGTCCATTTAACCCATCTACCCCATCTGCCTTTCCAGCTCATGTATGGACTACTGCATCTCATTTATAATGACCTACTGTTGTGCCATTACCTGCTTCATAATCTCCTCTAGAGAACTTCCCCCTTGCAGAGGTGGATGCTGCTAAAAGTTTGTCTGAGGTCTGTAACATTCTGATTTCCACCCCACACTTGGCTCTTTGCATTCTGATTGAAATTTTTTCCAAACTGGTGTCCCTAGTTACCATCACCTTTGTTCTATTGCCCCACATAGTAAATAGATTTTGAATTCAATGGGCAACTCATGTAAGCATGACCCTCTCCACAGAGCTCAGAAGCTATTTTAACCTTCTTAACTTGTTGAACCTATGGTGCAACTACCAAATGATGTATCATGCTCACAAGCTGACCAATGTCTGACCAAATGGTTGTGACATCATCAACCTCTAACATACCTTGTCCTATCTGATTGGGGAATACTCTGCTCGGTTCTTGATAGTCTTGACTACCTACAGACATCAAATTCAACAATGCCTCAATTTCTTCGTAGCTCTTGGACAATTTTGTCCTTGAGCTGTAGCGTCTAATAATATCATGGACTCATTTCTCAGTCCTTCGATAAAGTTATGACCAATAATCTCCTTGGGCTACATATGATGTGGACAATATCTCAAATATCCTTTATATCTCTCCCAAGCCCAAGACAAAGACTCTCCATGCTTCTGAAAGAACCCTAAGATCTTCCCTCTCAACTCTTTTGTTCTTCTTAAAGAGAAAAATCTGTTGTGGAATTTATTTGATAAAATCTACCAAAAGGTGATCGATCCTACAGTCTCATTCTGTAGCCACGCTTTTTCTTCCCTAATCAGTGAGAAGGGAAAGAGTTTCATCTTAACATATTCGTCTGAGATATTCTTATAGTGAAAATTTCGCTCGGCTCAACGAATGTGACCAAGTGCATATGAGGGTCTTCATGTGGTTTACCCTGATACTGACACGTATTCTGCGCCATCCGCACTGTACCTTCTTTCAGCTCAAAATTTCCTATGATCTCAGGCTTTACAATAGCCTTTGATACATTCTCCAGGATAGACCTAGCAAAGTTTAATACAGGAATCCTCTTTGGTGCTACCTCGCGAGCCAATCTCGCTTTCCTATTCTCTACAAAATTAGAATTATGAATATCTTCTGCCATTTGTCACCGCTTTTGGAGTGTTCTCTCAACTTCAGGATCAAGAGGAATCAAGGGATGACCTTGACTCCGATTATCTGACATATACTAACTTGTGACCTGAGGTGCACCAAAAAACAAGAAAATAAGTAAAAACTGAACAGCTAAATAAGAATTAAACTAGAAAAATAATCTTCGACAAATCCCCCGCAATGGCGCGAAAAACTTGATGTCTCCCAAAACACACAAGCATATGTGATCTTCAAGTAATATAGGATAGTGAAGTCCCGATATCGTATCCACAAAAACTTGATAGATTGATTTCTTAAGTTTTGAACCTTTATTCACTATTCAAGAAAACATAAATAATATGGGAAAATGGTTTTCAGATTATTCTACTAAACTTGGAATATAAATTATACTAAGACCTAAATTCATTTGCAAAGAGTTTGTAATTCAAATGATGATAAAAATTCAGGGTTTTGGCACTTTTGCTATCATGTTGTGTTCTAAGATTCGAATATGCTAGACAACATACTTCTAAGATTGCTAGTTGCAAGTTACTTATCTATTTCTTACTATTCTCCCTCATATGCGAAAACTATCTCATGAACCCTAACACCTATATCCCTATGGTTGTAGGAGAAACATGAGACGATGGTTGATGATACTTGTTTCAACTAAATAGGGTTGCATGGTATATCCCTATCCTCAACAATAAAATCAACTCTTGAACTATTTGAACAAGATAATTGAAATCTATTCTATGGTTCCTTTTAACCCTCTTAGTTTTCTCTCCCTAGTTTAACCAAGAGACAACCGATAATATCCGCAAGGTGATCAGAATAAACAATGAAAACAAGTAAGCATAAAGAATCTTTAAAAGAAATATTGAAAGTCTAGCATGACTAAACAATCAAACTACAATCATCAGTTGTGGCCAAAACCCTAGAACGAGAGTTTATCCACTCCTGTTCAAGTGTAACACCCAAGAATTAATCATTCAAATTAACAAAGACAACGTAAAGAAGAAAAACATAGAAGCAAATGAACTTTTTTTTATCTCCCCAAAAAGTCTGTGTACAATTTGATCAATCTATTGAAAGATACCTAAAAAATTCCCTAGACTAGATATTTATAATCTAGGTAACAAATGATTCTTTTTCCCTCAAGTAGTTCAGCTTTTAGACTCGGAAAATCACCCCCCGAACAAGTCCTGGCGCGCCGCAACACTCATCTTGACACACTTGGCTTGAATTTCCTCTGAAGTTTGGTCTATGGCACGCCGCACTAGCCATAGCACCAACCTGAGCATAATTTTTTGTGAAGTTTGGTGGCTGGCGCGCCACGCCAGCTATCTCACTAGGCCAATTTTTCTCGAATTCTTCTTTCTTCACACCTTGGACCATTTTTGAGTACATGTTACCTGCTAAAATCATATAAAAACACTTGTTAACTCATTTAACATATAAATTCATGAAATCATGCATTTCATAAAGATAAACATCTCAAAACAAGGTAAAATATAGGTAAAAGTATGGCAAATTGGCATAAGAATATGTCCAACATCAGCATACATCATTGGCCGACTAATATTAGTTCACGCAATAATATATANGTTCACGCAATAATATATAATCAATACACAATTAATTACTTAATTTAATTCACAATTCAGTACACAATTAGACCTATCACATTTCCTCTGTCACTCATATAATATTACCAATACGCTCAATGCTCCCTTACCCGTTCATAGCCATAAGGCTGGCCTACATTCTGTTTAGGTCTCATTGCAGTGATAACATAACTGTTGCCGTTGTCCGCAGTATCACCGCAGCGGGAATTTTATCGCTACGGTGGTATTGAGGCAGTAATAGCTTGACTTCGCTGACAACCTTTATTTTTCAATGCACCATTAGTTTGACATGGTCTAAATTCTTTCAGAAACTATAGCAAGCTACACTCAATTAAATATAAATTCCCTTTATACCTCATATCGCAAATATACATTATATTCCCATTAACAAAAAATACTTCCACAATCAGGACTGCCCCAGCAACAACACAAAATACATACATTAGTAATTTAGATAAAAACCAGTAATACTTCAATAAATAAATTCACAAGACATCGCATGCTTACCATATAAGTAAGACACAATTATGCAGCTAAATCATGTGCAAACTGAACACACAGGTAAATAGACATGTTGTCATGACCCGAACATAGACCTAAATCGCAACACGGGACAAGAAGCCCCGAGAGACTCCAAGCCAACCCATAGCATGAACATACATCTAACTCAATCAAATAGAGCGGAATACTCAACATAATAAAATAGAGGAATCATAATCATGACATAACGTAAAAAACTTAACGCACTTCATACATGACGGCTGAATACTACATATAGTCTGAAAGCCTCTAACATAATTGATGGGTTGATAGGACAACACCCCAACTAACTCGACAAGTCTAGAAAACTGAACATAAAGGATAACTAGTATCAACTGGTCCTCGGGGATGAGGACTCACCACTGAAATGGATGCTAACTCTGGGAAATGAGCTAATGATGGAGCTAGGTCTGAAGGTCGGAGCCTGTATCATAAAATGATACAGCATAAAGTATGCGGTCAGTACGTGGAATGGACCGAGTATGCAAGGTAAATAATGCGGACTTTTAAAATATGCAAAAGTTCATAAGAGTAGGACAACATGCTCATGACATAGATATCATAATGTAACATAACACGCAAGATTTGCAAAAATATTTGTAAATAAATCATAATCATAATGGTAGGAAAAACTTTATCAAACGTGACTTGAGCCAAAATAATATGAACATGACCATGCATAAATCATGAGGAACAATGGGAGGACTCATCATAACTGACACCATCATGGTAGAGCCTTATATGATGCCCCAACTATCTCACTCAAGTGGGAAGAGTCATCCCAGGGTTGCCAAGTAAGGGACGTGCATTATGTGATATAACGAAAGAGGGGATAAATTAAAATTGTAATGTATCAAGGTGAACCTATGATGGAATGTAGTTTTGAGACACCAGCATAGTCCTTTGAACGCCGGGCTTCTCGGTTCTAGACACTGCTCCCAAAATATGCACCTTAGGCTCGTATGTAAATTATAAACATCATTCATGAGATTCATGGACAAATAAAAATTAACATCATTGATCCCCATTTAAATACATATTTATTCATGAATTAAGGGTCCATGAATCGGCCAACGTCATAAATCGATCAATCATGAAATTCATATCATAAATCATACTTGAACATGTGGGCACTGCCCAATACTTTAACATGCTTGAAAATACTCAATTCCCTTGAAAACATGCTTATAAACATGGGTAACTTGAAAACATGTGTTTAATCAATAATATCTCATCATACCTGAACATTCATCATAAATCTCAACTTTCATAAACTTCTCATAAATGGACATTTAAATTAATAAAGCTTGAAACATGATTTTTAATGGAAAACAACGTAAAACTTGCCCATTATTCACAATTCAATAATAAAAACTCATTTAGATCATACCCATGTATAGAATTAGGAATTTCATGCATTGGATTAAAACCCCATAGAATCAACATAGGCATTTCCATGATTTAGAGAGAGATTGGGCGTGGGTGTGAACGGGTTCACCCATTCATAACTCTACATACCTGAGAGACTTGGATTATGTCACTCCCTTACTTTCCTAAGAGGAATTGAGAAGCAATTGATGAAGAACCTTGGGGTTTTATGCTTGATCACCCTCTACACTCTTGAACTTTGCATGCATGAGTTTTGAATAGGCTAGAATGACTTAATTTATCTTAATACACCCTGAAAATAGCTTAAAATGACGTAGTATAGGAACCTAGGGCTTAGGAATGATGATAATACCCTTAATAAATTCGCAGTTAAAAGCTGACTGCCAGTCCCAACGAGGGATTGGAAGGGTTTTCATCATAAACCACGAGTCGTCGCATGCTGTCATTAGGTCCACTGTCATATTTCCTCGAGGGTTCCCACGAGGGACCTAACGGGTTGTCGTTGGTGATCATGACTCGTGGTTACCACTCATTACCTCTATTGCCCCACTGTTCGAACCTTAATTCATTTGTTGACCACGACCATCCCAACGAATCGTGGTGTCTGACCACAACTCGTGGAGTCCAATCCGTCAGGTGCACTGCCCACCTTTCTTCCAATTTACCTTGGCCACAAATGACTGAACGAGTCGTGGGGCCTGACCACGATTCGTGGTCATTCCCCTGGTGACGCCAAAGACAAACCTCCATCTCATGTCCAGCATTTCACCACGAGTCACATCACGACTCATGGTCTACCACCATGGGTCACAAAATGACTCATTCTGTGACCTAGTGCAGAATTTTCAGTTTTTCTTCGGTTCCACTCCCGGGTCTAATCTTTGAGCTTTAGGTATAACAATATCTTTCCCTTTGGAACATTCTTCCTCGAATGTTGAAAATCATACAGAAAAGCAGAGAAATGCAACCATCATATCCAAACACGGATCATTTAAGCTGAAAACTGATGGAATGACTACCTCCGAACTGAACTACATGGCTAAACTGAATTCATGAATCATACATACATCCATATACAATAAAGAAACTGGGACATATAAACTGCATATGAAACTGAATAGAGTTTTAGGGCAAGGACTGATACCTCAAGCTGGAACTGAGCCGGTAGAGAATAAATATGGGTATCTAGCCATCATGTCTGCTTCGGCTTCCCACATAGCTCCCTCAATGTGTTGATTCCTCCATAAAACCTTGACTGAAGCTACTTTCTTATTCCTTAGCCTTCGAACCTGGCGATCCAGTATTTCCACCGGAACCTCTTTATAACTAAGGTTGTATTTCACACCGACACTGTCCACCGGAACAACTAGAGTTGGATCACCCAAACACTTCTTTAAGAGCGATACATGGAAAACAGGAAGCACGGAAGCTAATTCTAAGGGCAACTCCAATTCATATGCCACCTTGCCAACTCGTTTCACAATCTGATAGGAGCCAACATAGCGAGGGCTAAGTTTTCCTTTCTTTCCAAACCTCATCACTCCCTTCATGGGAGATACCTTCAGAAACACCCAATCATCCCACTTTGAACTCTAGCTCTCTCCTTCTCACATCGGCATAGGACTTTTGGCGACTTTGAGTTGTTTTCAACCTATCCCGTATGAGCTGAACCTTCTCCATGGCCTCATGTACTGAATCTGGTCCTATAATCATAGGCTCACCGACTTCAAACTAGCCAATAGGCGACCTACATCTCCGCCCATAAAGAGCCTCAAACGGGGTGATTTAAATGTTGGAATGGTAGTTGTTATTGTAAGCAAACTCGATAAGAGGTAAATGATCATTCCAACTACCCTTGAAGTCAATCGCACATGCTCACAACATGTCCTCGAGAGTCTGAATTGTACGCTCCGCTTGACTTTTCATTTGCGGGTGAAATGTTGTGCTGAGCTTATCTGAGTACCAAGTCCTTTTTGAAACGACCTCCAAAACTGAGAGGTAAATTGGGTACCTCTTTCTAATGTGATGGACAAGGGTACTCCATGAAATCGGACCAACTCCTGAATGTATAGTTTAGCATAATCCTCCACGAAATCAGTGGTTTTAACTGGTAGAAAATAAGAGGCTTTGGTCAATCTGTCTACAACAACCCAAATGGAGTCATATTCCTGGCGAGTGCGAGGCAACTCTGTTATGAAGTCCATATTGATTTCTTACCACTTCCAAGTAGGAATACTGATATCTTGGAGCACACCTACGGGTCTTTGGTGCTCAACCTTCACTTGCTGATAGTTTGGAAACTTAGCCACAAATTCTGTTATGTCCTTCTTCATGTCATTCCACCAATAGACTTCCCGTAGGTCACGGTACATCTTGGTGGCACCTGGATGGATTGGATACCTGGAACCGTGAGCATCATGCAACATTCTATTTCTCAAGTCAGCAACATTCTACTTCTCAAGTTAACAACATCCAAAACACACAAGAGACCTTGATATCGAAGGACACCATCTCCCCTTTGGATAAGACCTCCACCTTTTACTTCTGGACAGCTTCCTCTAACTTTACAAAAATAGGGTCCTCGTCTTGTCTAGCCTTTACCTCAGTTACCAAAGACGATTCTAATCCGTTCTGAACTATAACACCGCTATTAGTTGAGTCAACCAAACGAACTCCCAATCTTGCAAGTCGATGCACGTCCTTCACCAGCTCCTTCTTTCCCTCATATATATGGGACACACTTCCCATGGAGAGTCTACTAAGTGTGTATGCTACTACATTAGCCTTGCTCGGGTGGTATAGGACACTCATGTCATAATCCTTAAGTATCTCTAACCACCTCCTTTGCCGAAGTTTGAGATCCTTCTGGGTAAACACATATTGCAAACTCTTTTGGTCCATAAACACATCTATGTGAACCCCATACAAGTAATGTCTCCATATCTTCAAGGCAAATACCATCGCTACCAATTTGAGATCATGAGTCGGGTAGTTTTTTTAATTCACTTTCAGCTGTCTGGAAGCGTAAGCTATAACTTTTCTGTGCTGCATCAATACACACCCAAGTCCGATCCTTGAAGCATCACAATACACCACGAACCCATCAGAAACCTCGGGTAGGGTCAACACTAATGCTGAGGTGAGTCGAGCCTTTAACTCTTGGAAGCTCTTTCCACAAGCCTCCAACCATTGAAACTTCACCTTCTTCTAGGTTTAGTCAACGGTGTCGAGATAGATGAAAACCCCTCAATAAACCTCCGATAGTAGCCAGCTAAGCCCAAGAAACTTTTGATATCTACAGGATTCACCAGTTTGGGCCAATTCTTCACCGCCTCTATCTTCTGTGAATCTACCTGCACACCCTCACTAGACACCACATGACCCAAGAGCGCAACAGAATTCAACCAAAACTTAAACTTGCTAAATTTTGCATACAATTGGCAATCCTTCAAAGTCTGCAGCACCACCCTCAAATGAGCACCATGCTCCTCCTCGCTCCGAGAGTATATGAGAATATCATCTATGAACACAATCACGAACATGTCCAGCTATGGCTTGAACACCCTGTTTATGAGGTCTATAAAAGCTACAGGAGCATTTGTTAGTCCAAAAGACATAACTACAAACTCATAGTGACCATACCGAGTTCTAAAGGCTGTTTTCGAAATGTCATTCTCTGGAACCTTGAGCTGATGATATCCGGACTTGAGATCTATCTTCGAAAAGCACTTGGCACCCTGAAGCTAATTAAACAAATCATCAATCCTGGGTAGAGGATACCTGTTCTTGATGGTGACTTTGTTCAATTGTCGATAGTCAATGCATATCCGAAGGGAACCATCCTTCTTTTGGACAAAAAGAATTGGTTGACCCTATGGAGACTTGCTAGGTCTAATGAATCCCTTTTCTAGTAGGTCCTTCAACTTATCTTTCAACTCCTTTAGCTCAGCTGGAGCTATTCTGTAAGGAGGAATAGATATAGGCTGCGTATCGGGAAGAAGGTCGATGCCAAAATCAATCTCCTGCTCGGGAGGAACTCCTGGAAAATCATCTGGAAAAACCTATGGGAACTCACTTACTACCGGGACTGACTGGATAATCGGGGTCTCGGACTCAATATCCTTAACCCTAACTAGAAGGTATACACAACCCTTAGAAATAATCTTTCTGGCCTTAAGATAAGAAATAAAATGACCTACAGGCACGACTGAACAATCCTTCCATTTGAAAACTGGCTCACCCAGAAAGTGAAACTCCACCGCACGGGTTCTACAATTAACAGAAGAATAACATGCATAAAACCAATCCATGCCGAGAATAATATCAAAGTCAGTCATGGATAACTCTACTAGGTCTGCGGAGGTGACTTTCTGCAATACTGTGATCGGGCAATTTCTATACACCCATCTACCTACAATTGGATCATCGACAGGGGTAGAGACTAAGAATGGTTCTGACAAAATTTCAGGACTGACTCCAAAGCTACTAGCAATATAAGGTGTCACAAAAGATAAGGTAGCCCCTGTATCTAACAAAGAATAAGCATCAAGGTGAAACACTCATAACATACAAGTAACCACATCCAATGAATTTTCCTGTTCCTAACGCTAAGCAAGGGCATATAATCTGTTTGGCTCTGCCCGCCACCCCCACTAGTGGATGCCCCATGTGGAGCTGAACATGCTGGAGCTGAACATGCTGGAGCTGCTGCTGACCTGGTAGTTTGATCATGCCCTCTATCATCACCCCATCTAGCCATGGACGCTCTTGGTGCATATGTCGGATCTACAACACCCGTAACAGACATTTGAGCCGAGCAAGCACTCCCCGACATGGATCTTGCCACACTTCCCGCAGCCCGAAAATGTGCGCTCTACTTGCATGCCCCTCTGGTCGCTCAAACCTGAGGCCCTACTTCATGATCACCCTTGGGTCTGGATGGAACACTAGCTGATGATGGTGCTGGAGCTAATGACCTTTGCTGAATCTGAGGGTGGTGACCACCGCCGAATCACTGCTAAGTGAACCGATAGTTGTCTGCCCGAGCCCTCTTGGCCTCTCTCTCTCTCAAATACACCGCCTCCATCTGCTGGGCGTGCAACACTATCCGGGGAAAGTCAATATCCCGATGAAGAATGGAAATCCTACAATCCTTGTCCAAATAGTCTGCCACTCCATGTACGAACCTGCTCACCTGAGCCCTCTGGTTAGCCACAAAATCTGGGGCGTATCTAGACAAATGAGTGAACTCCAAAGCATACTTCTGAACTGTCATCTTCACTTGCTTCAGATTTATGAATTCTACTGCTTTAATCTCCCTCAATTCCCTAGGGAAGAACCGATCTAGAAGAGCGATGTGAAACTCCTCCCAACCAATAGAACCTGCCTCCATGGCCCTACTATCCTTCCATTGCTTAAAACAGATGTGTGCGACCCCCTTCAACTGATATGAGTCCGAATCAGCACACTCCTCCCCAGTTACCCCCAATATCTGGGTGATCTTCAGAATCTCACTCCTCCACAGTCACCCCCATTATCTGGGTGATCTTCAGAATCTCATCAATAAACTTATGAGGGTCCTCATCTACTTTTTACCCAAGGAACTCCGGTGGGTTCATCCTTAAGAAATCTCTAACCCGTGTTGCCGCATTATTTCCTTTTTGCGCGACATGCACCACTACCTACTGGTTGACCTGAGCGGTCAAGGCCTGCGCTAGCATCTGAATGGATGCCCGAATTCAGCATGGGCAACTGGCTCCGGTGCATGGTGCTCGTGGACTGGTGGGGCTTGTTGGTGCCCATCTCCGTTTCCATCCTCGTGGCCGTTTTCATTTTCATCTTTTTCTACCATTAACTCTGGGGGGAGCCATGATTTTGCAATCGTGAATAACACGAGTTAGAAGGATAGGGATACATTTCATCGCACGACATAGATTATGAAAGAAGGGGACATTTTCTAAACGTCTCATAGCCTCTTCTTCACAAGTGTGGCACGCTTCACACCCATGAAAAAAGACTCTAGGACACCCTAGGACACTTCAAAACCTATTTATCTGATACAAAGTTTGTCACGACCCGAACATAAATGCGAATCATAAGGAAAAGGAGCCCCGAGAGACTCCAAGTGGACCCATGGCATGAACATACATCTAACTCAATCAAATAGAGCGAAACACTCAACATAATAACATAGCGGAAGCATAATCATGACATAACATAGAAAACGAAATGCACTTCATATATGATGGTTGAATACTACATATAGTATGAAAGCCTCTAACATAACTGATGGGTTGATGGGACAACACCCCTAACTAAACCGACAAGTCTGGAAAACTGAACATAAAGGATAACTAGTATCAACTGGTCCTCGGAGATGAGGACTCGCCACTGAACTGCATGCTAACTCCAGGAAACGAGCTAATGACTGGCACCTGGTGCCCTACAAGGACCTGAACTGCTAGACTAACTGAGCCTAAGCACTCTGGTGCCAGGCTAGCTCAAATTTTGGATTCATGAAAACAACGGGCTATATAACGGCTGTAAATACAGCCTCTGGCCAACTAGGCCTATAGCCACCTGTAGGAATATAACAGCCAACCAGAACAACCCAGCATAAGGAAACCTATGCGGGCCGACAAGGCCACCATGCTGACTAGTTATTATTGAAAAGTAGAATCAAGTGTTGAACTGATTTGTGACTGACAAGGTTACCAACTAACAACTGAAAAAGGCCCCACACGGCCATCACATGCAAACTAAAACATACAAACGGCCCCACATGACCGGTACAACTAACCACAGGGAATATACTATCTGCAAGCCTCTAAGAATAATAAGAGGGTCAGGACAGGGCCTCGGCCTACCCATACTGTACAAACAAAAAGGGAAGTAAACCTTTAGCTGTCAAGCTCCGAATGACAGGAGTTGAAGGCTCTGTACGCTGGCTGGAACTACGAGGGATCTGCTCCTCGTCTATGAGTACCTGTAGGCAAGTAATGCAGCGCCCCAAAATGGCGTCAGTACCACTGGTACTAAGTATGCAAAGAAATAACTGAAAATAACTGAAAGTAAACAATAATACTGATAGATACTGAAGTAATAGGAGATGGGCTGAGATTGACTAAAAAGAGCGTAACTTTACTGAAGAGAGTAAGAGTCATACCTGATAAAATGGCGGTCTACTTTCTATCTATTAATAAGTAACACAATATAGCATACAAGAATCTTACCAGCCCCCATAAGCCGTAAGGTACCAACCAGCACACAATCTATATACCCCTACCCAGGTCATATGATGAGCCCGCAAGTGTACGGGTCGTGCAAGTAATATAGTGGCTCTTTTTAAGAATCGGAATGTCGAACCCACAGGGACTGGACTACGGGGTGAAACC
>JACEIK010001335.1:210061-228603 GCA_018107945.1 Datura stramonium
ATTGTGTTGTCACGACTTTTTCTTTTTATTTCTCCTTAAGATTATGTTTGGCTTTAACATTTTAGTTTCAATTTTAATATTAAAAGGACAGTTCGATGGACAAAACAATCAGAATTTAAATATAAATTTGTGAAATACTTCTGAGTTGGAATTATATATTTTAACTTTAGATTCTCATGATATAGATAAATTTAAGATGTTTTCTATTGTTGTAAACTTATATTTTCAATTTTTTTAGTTTCGTAAGTCTTTTGCGGCCTAAATTTCAATATTATCTGATTGTAAGATAGAATTTAAGAATTTCTTTTTATTATTGTACCCTTAAATTTTCGGCTTTTATTTTTAAATATTTTCATAAATTAAGTAAATTTTAAAGAAAATTTACTAGTTAATAATACCATGAGACTGGAGATAAGGGGGTCATATACAGGAGAGGTGACAAGAACCTACGGATGTACCAGGCGACATGTACAAATATTATTTTACTTCCTTTGTTGATTGTATGATTACTTGACATGATCATTTCAGATTTAGTTGTGAAATTGATTACTTGACTTGTCTAAAGCTAGATGAGCCTAATCAAATTGGTTGATGTTGAAAT
Source organism: Datura stramonium (assembly GCA_018107945.1). Taxonomy (NCBI): domain Eukaryota; kingdom Viridiplantae; phylum Streptophyta; class Magnoliopsida; order Solanales; family Solanaceae; genus Datura; species Datura stramonium. The sequence goes on from JACEIK010001335.1 coordinate 210,663, forward strand.
TGTATTTCAGACAAACTCGCACTTCGTAGATGATAATCATGCCTATTTGATCATACTTTCATACATCACATCAGATATCCCAAATACTTAAAGATCCTTGCATTATTGGTTTACTTACAAATATAATTGATATGCCATGTGGATTCGTACATTATACATACTGGGATAATTTATATGATTTAGCTGGGTGGGCCATATTATACATCATTGATATTCATATCTTGTGTGGAGTGATGCAGGCCCAATGAAAATTATTCTGGGCGAAGAGTTTCATGCCAGATGAAAACTGTCATGACCAGAGCGTGAGTCCTGGATTGAGACATGGGACCTAGAGCCACGAACGACTGAAGCTAACATGGTATATATATAATATGAATAAGAGCATATCTTAAGTGGAAATTAAGACATAGACATAACATAAGCGGGAGTCTAGAATATATTATATAGCATAACCGGAGACAACAAGTCTACGATGCTGAATCACCTAACATACTGTCTATAAAGCCTCGAATCAAAAGATGAGCTGATGGGATAACACCCCCAACTAGCTCACTAAGACTGAAACTAAAAAAAGAACATAACATCAATAAATGCTACAAGTTCTCGGAAGATAAGGATTCACCCAAGCGGGAACTGAACTAGACTGCAGCGGGAGCGAGACTAACACAAAAATGAGACTGGTCATCTGAACCTATATCGTAAAATGATATAGCATAAAAATATGCATTCAGTACTTTGAATGTACTTGGTATGCAGAGTAAGTAAAACATGCTAGTAAAACAGTACAAGAGAGAGATCAAGAGTACAAACTCATATAAAACATGAGATTCAAATCATAAAATGAACATGAAGTTTCAAGGTTCGGAAACTGTAATGTATGAATGATCATGACTGAGTTCATAAGTAGAAACCTCAAAAAGCATATTTCTGAAACAAATCAACATAAGTTGTAAAATAATAAATTTGTCACAAAATGACCCAGATAGTGAGTCGTTGTCACATGTAACGGATCATTGTCTGAGTTGTTGTCAGCCCTGCAGAATTTCTTTCGGGGACCAATGACGCATAGGATGAACTGTTAGAAGGAGTAACAATTCATCTTATCATTTGTTGCATCCTAAGTCCAGAAACCTGCCAGACCTTCCCCTGAACTAACGAGTATGACTAACGACTCGTGGTTCATACCAACGAGTCATTGTTGCCACCCGTTGCCTAAACCAGAAATTCTTCAGGTCAAGTCAGTGTTGACAACGAGAAGACACAACGACCCGTTAGTTTTACCAACGAGTCGTCGTGTCATCCGTTAGCAGAGGGACCAAGCTTTCCTGTCAGTGATCATGAGAGGAACCAATGACCTGTTGGTCCATCCAATGAGTCGTGGTTCCCTTCCATGGTCCATTTCCAGTGAGCCCAGGTTTTAGGCCCAAGACCAATGACTAGTCCCAATGAGTCATGGTATCAACCAACGACTCGTTGTGCGACCCATTGGTCCTTGTCGGGTAATTTTTTAGATTTTCTTTCAGGGGCATTTTAGTAACTCACCATTTTCTTAACCCCTAAACTACGTAGCTTTGGGTATGTTTAGGAGAAAATTAAAGGAGTTGATCGACGTATTCCTCTCATTCTTCCTCTCAACTCTTAGACTCAGTGTGAAGAAATTCCAGACAGGCATCTCAGAGCTAAGCTAGGGCTTCCAGCTTTCTTCAAGACTTTTCCAGATTTCTTTTAAGGATTTTTCTCCAGGTATGTGGGAATTCAACAAGGGAATTGTTCTTCCTTTGTGCCCCATAACCCTTCTGTAATTGCTTGTCACTCTTAGCCTTGAATATCAGAAATAGGGTTAGCTTCAGTCAGATTATGAACATTCTTGTGAATTTGAATCCTTGTGCACTCTTGCAATGTTTTTACTATTTATCAAGCATGTGGTTATTATCTTCATGAAATATTATTTAGCCCTAGATCTGTGAATACAGTAAGCTAGGTCTTGCATAATTGTCTAGATACAAATACTGTTGGACTCTATTAATTCTTGAATTTTCATGTTATTACCACTTTGTGGATTCACCATCAGCTTGAATGCTAGTTCAGTATCAGTTAACAATTAACCTTTTTCAGTGTCTTACAGTAAGTCAGCTAATCAGTTTGACGATATTCAGTTTTCTTGATGTGTCAGTAACACCTCCTAGTCCTTGGTTTTTAATTATCAATTATCAGTTTGTCCTCTCAACGGTTATGACGCTTTCAAATAAGTAGCTCTGACCAGTCTTAGGACCAGAAGTATAAGTTATCAGTTAGTTCTTTAGACAGTTACGAAGCTTCTAGATAAGAAGCTCTGACCAGTCTTAGAACACCAGTTTTCAGTTATTCGGTCTTACGGATTCTCAGATTACTTCCATATAAGTATTCTTGATTTTTCCCAGCACCCCAGCTTCAAGCTATTAGCTTAGTAGTCAAGTTAGGACTATCCAGTGGGAGTAGTACTTAGCACCGAGCGGACCGGGGTTCCAGCGCAACTAGGTTCCTAGGATTACGTTGCCACTGTAGGTTATTAGCCCATTGGCTCCAGACTTGTGATCACCCAGCTTAGCCACTACACAACGGAAAGGTATAGTGGGCTTTCTCTGATGGGGTGTATACATCAGACTCTATGCTTAGGTCACGTGGTTATATGTCAGTTATAGACTCTCCCACTTGTAAGTACAATTTCAGTTCAGTTCTGTTTATCTAAGTTCAGTCACTCAGTTCCAAGACATGTTTATGACCATCAGCCCAGGTCACTATTGACCATATTAGTTATAGCTCAGCTTGTATCAATATTCAGTATTAGTTGGTCATTTCATGTTATTTCAGTTCAGTGCTTACTTTTACATACTTATTGTATATCTCACTTACTCAGTACATTCAAAGTACTGACGCATACTTTTTATGTTGTATCATATTATGATATAAGCGCAGGTTCCCAATCTCAATATCGTCAATAGTCCCTTCAACAATTCCAGCAGCAGTCTTGTTGGTGAGTCCTCATCTTCCGAGGACGATGTTTTCTTTTCAGTTAATTCAGTAATCAGTCAAGCTTTAGAGTTAGCTGGGGACTTGTCCTAGCAACTCATTAGTTTGTAGTTGGCTTTCAGACACAGATATTCAGTACTCAGTATATTTATGTTTACTATTTCCAAAACATATTTATTTGGATATTTATTTTTGCCAGTTTCCACGTATGCTTACTTAGTTACCAGTGTGATGATCGACCATGGGTTCTCTTGGGTCCACGAGGGGCACCAAGTACCGTGTCTCATCTAGGTGCAGACTTGGGTCGTGACAAACTTGATATCAGAGCACTAGGTTTAGAGTATCTTAGGATGTCTGAAAGCCGCGTCACGTAGAGTCCTTTTCATGGGTGTGAAGCGCGCCACACTTATGAAAGGGAGGCTACAAGACGTTATTAGGAAAATTTTCCCTTTTGTTCATACTCCTTATCGTGCGTTAAACTTGAATTTCAAAAATGTCCTCCTTACTCGTGCTCTATTTGTTTTAGTGATAATATGCCTCCAAAATGAGGAAATGGAAGGAGGGCTAGCAATGCCAACCGACCTGCCCCAGCAGCTTCAGCAGTCCCTCAGGAAGATCAGGTGGGCTCAACAGAATTTCAAGAGGCAATCCATCTGTTGGTGCAATCTGTGACCAAGTGAACCAGCAGGTGGTTTCAATGAATACAAAGGGGTTTGTAGTATCTGCTAGGGCTCGGGACTTTACTTGGATGAACTTTCCATCTTTTTATGGATCCAAGGTGAGAGGATCCGCAAGAGTTTATGGATGAGGTGTTGAAGATCACTCAGATTATGAGTGTTAGTTCCATGGAGAGTGCTGATCTGGATGCCTACCAGTTGAAAGGGTGGCTCAAGTTTGGTACAACCAATGAAAGGAAGGGAGGCCAACAGAAGTAGGGCCAGTAGAGTAGGATGAATTCACGACTGCATTTCTAGACAGATTCTTTACTCGGGAATTGAGGGAGGCCAAGGTCACTGAATTCATGAATTTAAGGCAGAGTAACAGAACCGTGGAGGAGTATGTGTTGGAGTTCACTCAGTTTTCGAGGTATGCTCTAGAGAAGGTAGCCGAGCCAAGAGCTCGCATGCTCAAATTTGTCAATGGAGTGTCATATTTGGTACTTAAGGAGAGCAGAACTGCAATGCTCGTCAAGGACATCAGCCTCTTTAGTCTCATCATTCATGCACAACAGATTGAGGCGGAGAAGTTGAAGGATATTGAGCGGGAGAACAAGCGGGTTAGAACAGGTCAGTCGGATTATGGCCACTAGAGGTCTGGCGGCAGTAGCCCTCCACAACAGCAGCAACAAATAACTCCAGCACCCACATCAGCTAGCGCCCGTTCTTTCCTGTCCCACAAGGATCGAAAGGGTGGAGCATCTTGCTTTCAGCACCAGAGTTACAGTGCTAGAAACTATTACCTAGCTTGTACTAAGTGTAGAAAGAACCATATAGGTGAATTCCACCTTGGCAAAGAGGGTTGCTTTTGATATGGACAGTTGGGTCACCGGCTAAAAGAGTGTCCATCAGCAGGATGGGGAAAAACTTAGTCTACCACTTCAGCACTCCTAGCAGGCCATCCAGCTTAGCAGGGTAATACTTCATGTAGGATGGCAGTTAGTGCCAAAACCACTTTTATGCTTTGTTTTCTCGTCAGGATCAGGAGAGCTCACCTGACGTTGTCACAAGTATGTTACGTCTTTTCCATCTAGATGTGTATGCCCTACTTGATCCAGGAGCCACACTATCATTCATGACTCCTTATGTCGCTGTTTAGTTTGAAATTAGTCCCGAAATCCTCTCAGAACCGTTCTCAGTCTCTATCCTTATTGGTGAGTCAATTAGAGCTAGCCGGGTATATAGAAACTGCCCAGTCTCGGTGGTGAGTAAAGTTTTTCCAGTTGATTTAGTAGAACTATACATAGTCGATTTTGAGCTCATTCTTGGCATGGATTGGTTACATCCTGGTTATGCCTCATTCAACTATAGAACTAGAGTCGTTAAGTTTCAGTTTTGCAATGAGCCAGTCTAAGATAGATGGGTAGTGTTTCAGCGCCTAAGGTTCAATTTATTTCCTACCTTAAGGCAAGGAAGCTCATTTCGAAGGGGTTCATCTATCACCTAGCTTGGGTCAAAGAGTCTAGCTTCGAGACCCCAACATTTCAGTTAGTTCCAATTGTCAGCGAATTCCCTGACGTGTTTCCGAAAAGATCCCTCCTGAGCGGGAAATAGACTTTGGCATATACCTTCTTCTAGACACTCAGTCCATCTTTATTCCTCCATACTAAATGGCTCTAGTTGATCTTAAGGAGTTGAAGGGACAACTGAAAGACCTTCTAGATAAGGGTTTCATCAGGCCCAATATCTCTCCATAGGGTGCTCTAGTGTTGTTCGTGCAAAAGAAAGACTGTACTCTCAAAATGTGTATCGACTTCCATCAATTGAACAAAGTTATAGTTAAGAACATGTATCCCTTACCTAGGATTGATGACTTGTTCAATCAGCTTCAGGGAGCAAGTTGTTTTTCCAAGGTATATCTTAGGTCGGGGTATCATCAGCTTATGGTCAGGGAATATGACATACCAAAAACCAACTTCAGAACTCGATATTGTCACTATGAATTTGTGGTTATGTCCTTTGAACTAACTAATGCCCCTTCAACTTTCATGGACATGATGAACAGGGTATTCAAACCGTATCTATACATGTTCGTTATTGTATTCATAGACGACATTTTTGTATACTCTAGAAATGAGGAGGAGCATGCTAACCATCTGAGGATAGTGTTGCAGACTCTTAGAGACTATTAGTTGTTCGCCAAATTCAGTAAATGTGTATTTTGGTTGAAGTTTGTGGCTTTCCTAGGTCACATGGTCTCAGGTGAGGGTATTCAGGTCAATCCTCAAAAGATAAAAACATTGAAAGACTGGTTGAGACACACTTCCCCAACAGATATCAGGAGTTTCCTAGGTTTAGCTGGTTATTACCGACGGTTTGTAGAGGGATTTTCTTCTATTGCGTCTCCTCTGACTAAGCTAACTAAGAAAAAGGTGAAGTTTCAGTGGTCAGATGCATGTGAGAAGAGTTTCCAAGAGTTGAAGACTCGGCTCACTATAGCTCCAGTTTTGACCTTACCAGAAGGAACAAATGGGTTCGTGGTCTATTGTGATGCTTCCCGAGTTGTCCTCGGTTGCGTTCTGATGTAGCAGGGTAAGGTGATAGCTTATGATTCCATAGAGATCAAAGTTCATGAGAAGAACTATCCGACTCATGATCTGGAATAGGCAGCAGTGGTGTTTTCTTTGAAAATAAGGATACATTACCTTTTTGGGGTTCACGTGGATATTTTCACCTATCACAAGAGTCTTCAATACGTGTTCAGTCAGAAGGATCTAAACCTTCATCAGAGAAGGTGGTTGGAGTTATTGAAAGACTACGACATGAGTGTGCTGTACCACCCGGGCAAGGAAAATTTGGTTGCATATGCCTTAAGCAGGATGTCCATGGGGAGCGTTGCTCATGTTGAAGAGGGCAGAATAGAGCTAGCAAAGGTTATTCACAGGTTAGCCTGATTTGGAGTTCAATTTGTGGATTCAGCTGAGGGCGGAGTAGTACTATAGAGTGGGTCAAAATCCTTATTAGTTGTTGAGGTTAAGTTGAAGCAGGATGAAGATCCCATACTGCTTAAGCTGAAATAAGTAGTTCTAAGAAAAGAAGTGGAGGTTTTCTTCAAATGGGGAGATGGGGTGCTTCATTACCAGCACATACTATGTGTTCCAAATGTAGATGGCTTGAGACCGTGAATACTAGCAGAAGCATACAGCTCCAGATATATTATCCACCCATGTTCCACTAAGATGTACCGTGACCTATAGGAAATCTACTGGTGGAATGACATGAAAAGGGATATTGAAAAATTTGTGGCTAAGTGCCCGAACTGCCAGAAGATTAATGTTGAACACTATAGAACTGAGGGTATGACTCAAGATATCAGCATACCCACGTAGAAGTGGGAAGAAGTGAATATGGACATCATTACAAGTCTACTTCATACTCGTCGGCAGCACGATTCAATTTGGTGGATAGTAGAATGGATGACTAAGTCAATACATTTCCTCCCAGCTAAAACTATAAACTCAGCCGAGGATTATGCTAGGCTGTATATCCGGGAGTTAGTTAGATTGCATGGGGTCCCCTTGTCCATCATTTCAGATAGAGGTACCCCGTTCACCTCGCATTTCTAAAAGTCATTCCAGAAAGGACTTGGTACGTAGGTCAAGCTCAACACAACTTTTCACCCTTAGACATATGGACAAGCTGAGTAAACTATTTATACTTTAGAAGATATGCTGAGAGCTTGTGTGAATGAATTCAAGGGCAGTTGATATGATCACCTACCTCTCATCGAGTTCGCATACAACAACAACTATCACTCCAGTATTCAGATGGCCCTATTTGTGGCATTATATGGTAGGAGGTGTAGGTCTCCTATGGGGTGCTTTAAAGTTGGCGAAGCCACTTTGATAGGGTCATATTCAGTTCACGAGGCTATGAATAAAGTGCAGCTCATTAGAGAAAGATTGAAAATAGCTCAGAGTCGCCAGAAGTCATATGCAGATGTGAGAAGGAGAGAACTAGAATTTGTTGTGGATGATTGGGTTTATCTGAAAATTTCACCCATGAAAAGGGCGATGAGTTTTGGAAAGAAAGGGAAACTCATTCCGAGGTATGTAGGACCCTGCAAGATTCTGAGGTGAATTGGCAATGTGGCCTATGAGCTAGAATTACCTTCGGAGTTAGCATCCGTGCACCCAGTTTTCCATGTATCACTATTGAAGAAGTGCATCGGTTATCTGACCTCAGTTGTGCCACTAGAAAGTGTGGGAGTGAAGGATAGTCTCTCTTATGAAGAAGTCCCAGTTCAGATCCTAGACCGTCAGGTTCGTAAGCTGAGAAACAAGGAAGTCGCTTCAGTAAAAGTCTTTTAGAGGAACCAGCTAGTTGAGGGGGACACATGGGAAGAATAAGCGGACATGATGGCTAAATATCTCAATTTATTCCCTTCCAACCCAGTTTCAAAATTAGGTATTAAATTCCTCCTCAATACTCTATTCAGTTCAGTACTTATCAGCTCTATTCAGATTTTCAATGTGCACTCTAGTTATGTTAATTCAGTTAGTATGCCTATTCCAATTCGGAGTCAGTCACTCCTTCAGAAATTAGTTTATAGTCTCAGCTTGGGAATTGTAGCTCTTTTCCCACTTTTCTAGCAGTTTCATCCTTCATTCGAGGACGAATGATCCCAAGGGGGAGATATTGTAACACCCCAAAAACTTTCCTAGACCAAACTCAAACTTCGCAATGAAAAACCAGAAATCAGTAGAAGATTCTTTTGTCATAGAACGACCCGGACAATGAGTCATTGTCACATGTAACGGATCATTATTTGAGTCATTGTCAGCCCTACAAAATTTCTTTCAGGGACCAACGAGTTATAGGATGGCCCATTGGAAGGAGTAACGAGTCGTCCTGTTGTTCATTGCATCCCAAGTCCAGAAACCTGCCAGACCTTCCCCCAAAACTAACGAGTGGGACTAATGACTCATGGTTCATACCAACGAGTCGTTGTTTCCACCCGTTGCCTGAACTAGCAATACTTTAGGTCAAGTTAGTGTTGACGACGAGCAAACACAATGACCCGTTGGTTCTACCAATGAGTCATCGTGTCGTTTGTTAGCAGAGGGAACAAGCTTTCCTGTCAGTGACCATGACAGGAACCAATGACTCATCAGTCCATCCAACTAGTCGTGCTTCCCTTCCATGGTCTATTTCCTGTGAGCCTAGGCTTAAGGCCTAGGAAAAATAACTGGTCCAACATCGTCGTGGTATCAACCAATGACTCATTGTGTGACTCGTTGGTCCCTGTCGGGCAGTTTTTCAGATTTTATTTTAGGGGAATTTTAGTAACTCTCCATATTTTTAACCCCTAAAGTATGTCATTTTGGGTACATTTAGGAGAAAATTAAAGGAGTTGATCGACGTATTTCTCTCATTCTTCCTCTCAACACTTAGACTCACTGCGAAGAAGTTCTAGACAGGCATCTCAGAGCTAAGCTAGGGCTTCCAGCTTTCTTCAAGACTTCTCTAGATTTCTTCTAAGGATTTTTCTCCAGGTGTGTGGGAATTCAACAAGATAATTATTCTTCCCTTGTGCCCCAAAATCCTTACGTAACTACTTGTCAGTCTTAGCCTTGAATATCAAAAATAGGGTTAGCTTCAGTCAGATTATGAATATTCTTGTGAATTGGAATCCTTGTGAACTCTTGTAATGTTTTTACTATTTATCAAGCATATGGTTATTCTATTCATGAAATATTGTTTAGCCCTAGCTCTGTGAATGCATTGAACCAGGTCTTGCATAATTGTCTAGATAAAAATACTACTTGACTCTATTAGTTCTCGAATTTTCATATTATTACCACTTTGTGGATTCACTGTCAGTTTGAATGCTAGTTCAGTCTCAGTTAACAATTAGTCTTTTTCAGTATCTTACAGTAAGTTAGCTAATCAGTTTGACGATAGTCAGTTTTCTTGAGGTGTCAGTAATACCTCCTAGTCCTAGTCTTAGTTATCATTTATTAGTTAGTCCTTCAGACAGTTACGACGCTTCTAGATAAGTAGCTATGAACAGTCTTAGGACCAGCAGTATCAGTTATCAATTAGTTCATTAGACGGTTACGATGCTTCCAGATAAGTAGCTCTGACTAGTCTTAGAACACTAGTTTTCAGTTATTCGGTCCTACAGACTCTCAGGTCACTTCAAAATAAGTAGTCCTGATTTTGTCTAGGACCCCAGCTTCATGCTATCAGCTTAGTAGTCAAGTTAGGACTATTCAATAGGAGTAGTACTAGCACCGAGTGGACCGGGGTTCCAGCGCACCCAGGTTCCCAAAACTACGTTGCCACCTTAGGTTATTGGCCTATCGGCCCCAGAATTGTGATCATCCACACACCCTCACTAGACACTACATAACCCAAAAATGCTACTAAGTCAACCAAAAGTTACACTTGCTAAACTTAGCAAATAGCTTACAATCCTTACGAGCTTGCAATCCAATTCTCAAGTGGGTAGCATGCTCCTCCTCACTCTGAGATTACATCAGGATATCATTAATGAAGACAATGAAGAACATATCCAAGTACTACTTGAGCACCCTGTTCATCAAATTCATAAAGGTTGCAGGAGCATTTGTTTATCCAAAAGACCCTTTTAATTGAAAAAAATAGTCCAAAAGACATAACCGTAAATTCATAGTGACCATTTCGAGTCTTGAAGGCTGTCTTCAGAATTCCACTCTCCCTAACCCTGAGCTGGTAATAGCCGGATCTGAGGTCTATCTTCAAAATGCACTTGGCACATTGAAGCTAATCGAACAAGTCATCAGTCTTGGGGAGGGAATACTTATTCTTGATTGTGATCTTGTTCAACTGACGATAGTCAATGCACATCCTAAGAGACCCATCCTTCTTCCAAACAAATAGAACTGCAACACCCTACGTGGACTTACTAGGCCTGATGAAACCCTTATATAGGAGATCTTTCAACTATTCCTTTAACTCCCTTAGCTTGGTTAGAGCTATTATGTAAAGAGAAATGGATATGGGCTGCGTATCAGGGAGAAGGTCAATACCAAAGTCGATCTTCCACTCAAGAGGGACACTTGGTATGGTATCTAAGAACACCTCTGGATACTCACATACAATAGGAACGGAGTGGAGAGTCGGGGTTTCGGACTTCGAGTGCTTCACTCGAACTATAAGGTACACACACCCCTTGGAGGTCATCTTCCTAGCCTTAAGGTAGGAGAAAAAATGACCTACATGCACTATTGAACTACCCTTCCACTCTAAGACTGGCTCACCAGGGAATCGAACTCTATTGACCAGGTTCTATAATTTACTAAAGCATAACAAGAATACAACCAATCCATGCCATATAAAACATTAGCATCTACCATATCTAACAATACTAAGTCAGTGGAGGTGACATTCTGAAGAACTATGATTGGGAAATTTCAGTATACCTATCGGGCTATAACCGACTTACTGATTGGAGTAGAGACTGAGAAGGGTTCTGAGAGGATTTCAAGACTAACAATGAAACTAATAGCAACATAGGGAGTCACGAAGGTAATGTGGCTCTTAGATCTGGCAATGCATGAACACCAAGATGGAAGACTCCAACATACCCATGACCACATTGAGTGAGATTTTCTACTCCTAATGAGATGATAGAGTGTCAAACGTGTTATGGCACTGGCCGCCACCTGCACTAGAAGATGCGCCTACTGAGGTAGGAGAGCTGTTGTAGTGGTTGTTGGGCATGGACTCTACCATTACCCTATCTTGCCGAAGGACAATCCTTGAGTCTATTCTCGGGCTTACCACACCCGAAACAAGAATCCCTGCCAATCAAACACTCTCTCATGTGGTTTGATGAGTTGGTAATTTACCAACTCATTAGGCTTTTAAACATAAGCTTCTGCTTAGTTTTCAAGTCATTTGAGAAGATTTTATGCTCTTTATCTTTAGTTTTTGAAGATATTTAATTTAAGGAAAGAAAGAACTTGGAAAAAACATGAAATTAAAGAATAAGACTAAAGCTTGATCGGATGGCACCAGCGCTTCACCAGATGGAGCCGGCGAAATGCTGGCTGAAACGCAAGAGCAAACTGGAAAAGAGTGGAAGGTGCACTACTGGAACGTGAGTTAGCACCTGCAAACCATCGGTGCCAACATCAGCTAGACCCAGAGTCACTCCCCCCCCCATTTGCGATACAGCGGCGTTCCGCGGATCCGCCAGTGATGCAAAAATGAGGCCGCCTTCAGGAGGGAAAAATCATCCAACATGGAATTTGAGGAGCATTTTAACCTATTTATGTACATTCTCTAGAAATTACCAATAATTCCATTAGAGATTTGTAGAAAATTAGAGAGAAATATTCATTAGATTTTTCTTCTTTTTCTTCTTCAAGGTAAAAATCTCCACAGAAGACTATTGTGAGCTTGAAATTATCTCTTGATGATGAATGTTATGATTTTAATTGTTAATATAATTTTGTATTTCTCATCAATGAGTAGCTAAATATCTAGGGGTGTGTGCATGATTGAGGTTAAATTGGATTGGATGTTGCTAGATTGATCTTAGAGTTACTCATTTAATATAAATCTGTTGCTTTCTCCTAATTTATAATTAAGTTACTCATAGTTGAAAATGTGGGTTATGTCTACTTACTCTATTTTTTCTTGGAAAAGGGAGATTGAGTATGGGTGAGAAAGACATGGTGGGTAATTGGGTGTTGATTGTGTGGGGTTAGGCTAGAGATAGATAAAACCCATAATCACTCACCCATGAGTGATTTGAGGCTAGAAATAGCTCAAATTTGACCCAATTATTAATGGATATATTGTTTGGGACCTTGGGGTTTGAGAAAACCCGAGGTAAAAGGCACCCAAGTGGTTGAAAAAATCGGGTGCCACCTTGTCCATGATTATTTATATTTATGAGTAATAATTTGATTTCCTAGTCAATTCCAATCCAATTTATACCCCATTCAAAAGCATACCCCTAGCTAATGCTTACATTTGTAATTCAAGTTGGTTATCTTGTAGATTGATCAATAGTTGTTTTTACATTTTAATTGTAATCCCTTGAACCCCCAAATTTTTACTTGCTTATTTTCAATACAATGATGCTTCTTAGTTTGACTTGATAGATAATTTTTGTGCCATCTAAGTACTATTCTTTGTGGGTCGAGCTCTCTTTCCTCTCTTGTAGTTGTTATTGAGCTGTTGTGCCCTTGTCAGGCTTGATTTTTATGTTTGTGTTTCCCTTGCCGGGCTGAATTTTGGTGTTCTGGATGTTTTTTAGTTTTTAATTGTGGTGGAATGCCCTTGTCAGGCAGATTTGATTTTTTTGTGTGATGCTGTCGTTGGTTGTTTGCTGCCCTTCTGGGGCATGTGGTGAAAGAAAAAATGAATGAAAAATTGTTATTAAAATTGTTATTGCCATTTATTGGGTCTGTGTTCAATTGAAAAATGTTTTTGACCCATGTTTTGATTACGTCCTTTTATTTATAGTAGTTAGTGAATAAACTTCAAGGATTTTCTTTATACCACGGTTCTTTTTCGAGGAGCGATTTTCTTTTCTTTTCTTTTGTTGTCGTACTAGTGGAATTTCTCAATAATGAATTGAGAGGTGACTTTCTTAAGGAAAAATGTCGAGTTTAAGTTCTTTTGAGTCATTGATGGCAATGGCTTCCTAGAGGTACCACCAGAAAAGTTTTCTTCAATGATATGGTTATTGAAAAAAATGAATTTTGAGAAAGAAAGGTGCATTTGAATTTGAGAAGTTGAGTACTCTTTTGTCATAAGTTATACATTCTTTGTTTGGCTTCCTGATTCTCATGTTATCTTATTTTATGACTCTTGATGTAGTGATGAAAATGGTGTGAACCCCTTGGAGGGTGATTCTTTGTGGGAAATATTTTAGTTTAATTCTCTTGCATGAACAATTGTCTAGAACTTTCCCCAAGTGTGACTAAAGACGAAATCCTAGATGTAGCTGCACTTGGAAGATGATTTTAGGATTTTATTTGAAAAGATACTTTACCCATATTACTTCCTTGAGCATGAACCCTTGCTAGCCAATGTATAGCCTTTAAGCCTTTTCCTTAGAAACCACATTACAAGCCTATTACCCCTTTCTTAATCGCTCTTTGGTACCCATACTCCCTAGTGCTAGTTGTGAGAAGAAATGCAAAAATGATACTTGAAGTCCCAAAAGTGTGGGAATAGAAAAGGGAAAGATGAGGCAAAAGCCTAAGTTTGGGGGTTACAAAAAGGAAAATGAGAAAAATGATGTGTACTTCAATGTGAGGTAGCACCACATTATGAAAAGAATGAATGAATTATTTGGGTGAAAAGAATTGAATTGTAAAAAGGTGCTGCCTCTTGCTCTCATAAGATGAAAAATGGTTACTAAGGAGAGATAAGGAGGACTCTTATTTCAAAAGTGAAAAATGATGTTCAAGGAGAGATAAGGTGAGGGTAGCCTCAGAAGAAAATGGAGCATGCAATAAGATTCACATAAGGCCATTAGGGAGGTTCTAGTCACTAGGAATTAAAAGTCATCCTACCTTTACCCCTAGCCTACATCATGACCTATAAGTCCTAATTGATTTTAATTGTAGAAACTCTACATTAGTAGTGAGTTACACGAAGGGCAAGCCTATGGGTCAATTTATGTGCATGAGAATTTCTTTGTGAGAGTGAGCATATTTTTTCCATTCTATAATCCCTCGAGTGTCAATTTCTTGATAACTAAATGACATTCTCTCTTGTTCCGAGTAGCATCAGCTCCTTGGGGAACATGCTTGCACATGCCAAAAGATATGATTGAGAAAATATTGTAGTGAGCGTGAAGAAAAACTTTGAATGTGAATTTTTAATGATTTAAGATGCTATATAAGCTTGCTGTGACCAACAATGCCCTTTGTTTTGAATAAAGAAATTAAATGTGAATCATGCCAATTGACTGTGGTTATCTCATGAAGCATTTTCATAAAGTGTTGAGGCTACTCTTTTCTTTTGTATTGATGAGCGATCTTTGGGTTTTCTAGGTTGTAGTGTTCCTTTGTGCATAATCTCGTATCACATGCTTATTCCTAAAGTTTAGATGTAAAGAATTGCATTACTTGAAGACAAGCACTGATTCAAGTTTGGAGGTTTTATGAGTTGATAATTTACCAACTCATTAGGCTTTTAAACATATGATTTTGCTTAGTTTTCAAGTAATTTTAGAGGATTTTATGCTCTTTCACTTTAGTTTTTGTAGATATTTAATTTAAGGAGAGAAAGAAAGAACTTGGAAAAAATCATGAAATTAGAAAAGGGGACTGAAGCTTGACCGGAAGGGACCGGTGCTCCACCGAATGGAGCTGACGAAATGCTGGCTGAAATGCAGGAGAAAATTAGACAAGAGTGGAAGGTGTACCGGCAGAATGTGGGTCATCACCTGCGAACCGCTAGTGCCAATGCTATCTAGACCCAGAGTCACTGCCACACCACCTGCGACACAACGACGTTTCGTGGATGAGCACTGGCGGAATGCCGGTGACTCGCAAGTGAGGCTGCTATCAGGAAGGAAAAATCATCTAGCACGGAATTTGAGGAGCACTTTTAACCTATTTCTGTATATTCTCTAGAAAGTACCAGTAATTACATTTGAGATTTGTAGAAAGTTATATAGAGAAATATTAAAAAGCTTTTTCTTATTCTTCTTCAAGGTAAAACCCTCCATTGAAGACAATTGTGAGTTTGAAATTAACTCTTGATGATGAATGTTATGATTTTAATTGTTAATATAATTTTGTATTTCTCATCAATGAGTAGCTAAATCTCTTTTCTAGGGGTGTGTGCATGATTAGGGTTAAATTGAATTGGGTGTTGCTAAATTGAACTTAGAGTTACTTATTTAATATAAATTTGTTTCTTTCTCCCAACTTATAATTTAATTACTCATAGTTGAAAATGTGGGTTATGTCTACTTAATCTATTTTTGTTTGAAAAAAAGAAAATTGAATATGGGTGAGAAAACAATGGTGAGTAATTGGGTGTTGATTGTGTGACGTTAGGCTAAAGATAGCTAAAACCCATAATCAATCACCCATAAGTGATTTGAGGCTAGAAATAGCTCAAATCTGACCCAAGTCTTAATGGATATTGTTTGGGGCCTTAGGGTTTGAGAAAACCTGAGGCAAAAGGCACCCAAGTGGCTGAAAAATATCAGGTGCTACCTCATCCATGATTATTTATACTTATGAGTAATAATTCGATTTCCTAGTCAATTCCAATCCAATTGATGCCCCATTCAAAAGCATACCCATAGCTCTTGCTCACATTTGTAATTTAAGTTGGTTATAATATTAATTGATCAACAGTTGTTCTTACATTTTAATTGTAATCCTTTGAACCCCCAAATTTTTATTTGTTTGTTTATAATACAGCGATGATTCTTAGTTTGACTTGATAGACAACTTTTGTGCATATTGCTCACTCCCAATTACACGCAAGTGCACGTGGTCGTACAAGTAATAAAGTGGCTTTATTTAAAGCCAGGTATCAAACCCATAGGGACTGTAATGTGGCAGTAATATTTCTTTAACTGTTTACACACTTCTTTATACAAGAAGAAAAACAGAACAAATGGTGATTTTTCAAGAATACTAATTAATGTAACTTTAAGTAAAAAGATTGTAAATTATAATCTGAACAATAGCACGAACAAGCTGAGATTAAGGCAAAACATGCAGATATATAATTTATTGATTAAATTTCAGTCAACACTTCTCTTCGGTTGTTACTCAGGAATTATTAACCAATGAATTGGGTCTTTCGAACTCCTCTCCAATTAAAGAATAATGAGACTTACATTACACATTTCTGTGATGCAAAAACCTCATATTATAGTAATAAAAAACAAATTCCATAGATGACCAAATATGACATTAAAGATATATTTCTATTCTGAACGTTAATCTTCTATTAATTTCTCAACCAAGACAAGAACATATCCTACCAATTCACATCTATCCAATTAATCTTCCTTTCGGAAATAAAACTTGAATTCTAGGATGTACATTAACAATGGCCAAACATTAATGTAGTGAAAATAAGAATCAGTAGAACAACCTTTGTAGAGAAGATAAAAACTGAAAAAACATCAATTACATACTACTGCAACCATCCTTAACCTCAGCCAAAGGTTAATTAGCCACTCATTTGATGATTAAACTTCTTCAAACAAGTAGAAATCATACAAGAAATTGAAATTTAAGAGAAAAAGGAAAAGAATTAACCCAAGAACTTCTTCAGCTCAATTGCTTGATACCCACGTTCTAGCATGAAATGTCAGATATCCTAAAATAAAACCTAAGTGTGCTATTTATACAAGTGAGAAATTTCCCGAAATAAACTGGCAACGTGGTATGGAGGGTATCGCGGAGCATCAGCTCCGTGCCACGGACCTATCGCGGAGCCTCAGTGGAACTTGGATGCTGGATTATTATCCTCAGCGTGGCACGGAGGGTATCGCGGAGCATCATCTCCGTGCCACAGACTTGTCGCGCACCTTCACTGGAATCCGGGTGTGCAGCAAAGTCTTCCTACCGTGTCACTGAAGTGAACGCGGAGCATAGGCTTCGTGACACGGTGACATCGCGCACCTTCACTGGAATTCCGCTAAAATTTCACTCTAGGAAGAATGCCTCCGCGATGGTGGCGTGACACGGCCTCTATCGCGGAACATCAAGTTTTTAGCATTTTCTTGCCGACTTCCGAGTTTTCCTTCCGAGTCTATTTCTCCACTTCACCAACTTGTAGATTAGTTTCCAAAATTCATTCTAACTAAAAAAACAATAACTAATCATGTTGGTTAGTATAAATCTACATTTACATAAAAACCACATGAGAATGTACACATAAAAGTAGATAAACTAGTCCAAATTAAGTAATAAAGTATCACTTGGGCATGCAATTATGCCCAAGATCACGTACCTCACACTTAAAACCTTGTTCTTCCTCGAAAAACCCTTTCAAATCTCATGTAATTGAAGACTCACGCATAGCTAATTTAGCAAGACAATTAAAGCTATGGCTATAAGGATTATTTAAGATAGCAAGTTAAAAATAAGGCATGCATGATTTAATCATTGAAATGAATTACAACTATGTGAAGACTTCCTAACCTCAAGAATCGACTCTCAATCTTAGCAAACTCATGCAAATCAACCGATCAAGAAATCCACATGAATGTTATCTCTCATTAAACATGT
>JACEIK010001335.1:238573-250832 GCA_018107945.1 Datura stramonium
TTACATAAAACCACATGAGAATGTACACATAAAAGTAGATAAACAAGTCCAAATTAAGTAATAAAGTATCACTTGGGCATGCAATTATGCCCAAGATCACATATACGTACTATTCCCTGTGTGATTCGACTCGGACACCTGTCGGGTATATTTGTTTTGCCAATGACCATTTAAACTCTCTCTTTACGAGGAGTGAATTTGGACATTATCATGGTTCCTACTACATCTCCTGCAAGCTGGAAAAGTGCGCTTCCTGGATATGTTTCCTGGACCCTAGAGCTTGATGTTCTACCTCTATGACCACCTCTGGGCCTAGATGGGACACTAGCTGATAATGGAGATGGGCTGACGACCTCTGATGGGACTGAGGGCGGTGTCCTCTACCGGAATTCTACTGAAAATACCCAATTCTCCCCGTCGTGGCCATCTTGACCTCTCTCTCGTTGTCCTTAATTTGCTCCTCCTCTATCTGCTCATCATAAATCATCAATGGGGTGATGTCAATGTTCCTGATGAGCATAGCGGTCCTTCACTCCTTGTCCAATGAATTTGGGACCCTTTATACCAAAATACTCATGCGATCTCTCAGCTTAACCACCATCTCCGGAGCATACTTAGACAGCCGGGTGAACCTCAAGGCATACTCCTGAATAGTCATGTCATTCTCTCCAAATTGATGAACTCTACTGCCTTTGCTTCACTCAATTCTTGGTGAAAGAACCTATCCAAGAATGTTGTAACGAACTCATCCCAACCAATAGGAGCTGCACATACTCCACAACTCTCCTTCCACTATTAAAACCATATATGAACTACCCCCTTCAGCAGATAGGAGGCCAAATCTACACTATTCTCTCTTGAAACACCCATAATCTGGGTAATCTTCTGGATCTCTTTAATGAACTCCTGTGGGTCCTCATCCACCTTAGAACCATGAAGCTCTAACTGGTTTATCCAGCTGAAGTCTCGCACCCTAGCCCCTGCCACATTCCTATTCATGGGCACATGAGCCACTGCCTGCAAGTTGACCTGAGTTGTCATAGCCTGTGCCAATATTTGGCAAGAAGCCCTAAACTTAGCATGAGTCACCTGCTCATGCAAAGGATCCGCTGGAGCTGGTGGGGCTGACTGATGCCCATCGCCGTTGCCATTACCATGGCCATTGTCATTGCCATTTCTTCTTTCACTGACTCAGCGAGGAGGACATGTATAGCACGAGTTAGAGGACTAAACGACAATAAAAGGACTCAATTACAACAAAATTCATGCCAAAAGAGGAAATGAAAGTCTTCACATATCTTGAATCCAACTAACTTAAGCTAAGTCGAATCCCAAGATATCCATGCTAGGAAATCTTTCATGACCCAAGCATGGACCTCGAAACGCAATATGAGACGTAGAACCCAAAATGGCTCCAAGCTAACCTATGGCACATACATATAGCATATTCTTGATCATAAACTAAGCGGAAAGGAATATTGAATATAACATAAGCAGAATACTGAATATCGTAAAGCATAGGCGTAGAAAATAAGTCAACAACACTAAACCATCTGTACATAGCTGTTTGAAAATTCTCTAGTCAAAGACAAGCTGATGGGACAACACCCCCAACTAGCTCTACAAAAATCTGAAAGTCAAAAGGCATAAACAAAGAAATATATGACCAAACTGATTTCCCAGATCATGAGGACTCACCAGAACTGGAACTGGACTGAAGTGAGAGCGTGGCTAACAACAAAGCTGAGACTGATCACCCGAACCTATATCATGAGATGATATAGCATAGAAATATGATATAAGTACTTTGAATTTACTGAGTCTGTAACGTAAGGAAAACATAATAGTTAAAAAGTAAGATAATATCACAAGTATAGGATAAACTTAAATCATAAATTTCGAATCATAAACAAAGTATAATGGCTCAGGGTTTTCAAAACTAATAAAGTTGTTCATGAATGAATTCATAATTAAAATCACATAAAAACATATATTAAGCCAAGATATCATAGGCATAAAGTCATAAGTCATGAACATAACCATATATAGAAAATCAAGGAATAATAAGAGATTCTTATAAAAGACATACTCTACGTGAGCATACATGGAGCCCAGCTTGTAACCCTAGTTGGGAGGTGTGTCCATCCCCTGCAAAAGGCATGGACCACGAAGGCGTGATATCACTCATGGGTGGCCCATTCAGGCATGGGAGACAATCTCATGGAGGACCCTATCATGGATATGGTGGCACGTAGTTCTGAGACCTGGGTGCGTTAGAACACCAGCCTACTCGATATTAAATACTACTCCCAAAACATATATAGTTCTCATATCATAATCATGAACGTAGATTTTACGTGGTCAAGTTTAAATCATGATATTCATAATATCTTAACATACTTGAACTAGCCATGAAAACAATGCCAATGAATAACCATGGTACATGCATTTGAGATTCATGAAAATCATACCTAATTGAGTAGAAACATCATAACTTGAAAATCATAGGTTCCTGAGAGATACTTGTAGAAAATGTCACGACCCGAACGTATACCCAGATCGTTCCACGGGACAAGGATCCCCGAGAGACTCCAAGTCGACCCATGGCAGGAACATTCATCTAACTCCATATCATATAAAGCGGAATAAGTATCATAAGATATAGAGGAAGCATCAACATAACATATCATAGAATAATAAGCGTTACATACTAAATACATAACAACTAAGTACTTTATATAGTCTGAAAGCCTCTATCATATCAGAGGGGTTGATGGGAAAACATCCCCAACTAACTTGGAAAAACTGAAAACTAAAAGGAACATTAGTATTTGAAACATATGTTCCTCGGAGAATGAAGACTCACAAAGAATCTGGATGCCAATCTCTGAGATGGACTACTGACGGTGCTGGATCTGCAGATCAGGGCCTATATCATAAAACGATACAACATAGAGTATGCGGTCAGTACGTGGAATGTACAGACTATGTAAGGTAAGTAAAACAGAAATTTAAAAATACATAAAAGGTCATAAATGATCACAAGAGAGGGACAACATGCTTGTATCATAAATATCATAAGATAACATAAGGCTCAAGGTTTTCAAATCGTTCGTAATCCATTCATTATCATAGTCATAAGAGAAACTTCATTAAAACATCACTTGAGCCAAATATATAAACATAACAATGCATAAAACATGCGGAACAATGGGAGGACTCTTCATAACCGATACCATCATGGTAGAGCCTTATATGATGCACCAACTATCTCACTAAAGTGGGAAGAGTCGCCCCTGGCTTGCTAGGCGAGGGACGTGCATTATGTGATATCACGAAAGAGGGGATCATTAACATTGTAATGTATCATTATAAACCTACGGTGGCACGTAGTTATGAGACACTGGCGTAATCCTTTGAACGCCAGACTGCTCGGTGCTAGACACTGCTCCCAAAAACATGCACTTTAGACTCGTATGTAAATCAATAACATCATTCATTGAGATTCATGTCCAAATAAACATTTTTATCATTGATCCCCATTAAATACACGATTAGCCAAGAATCAAGGGCCCTTTAGTTGGCCAACATCATAAATCGATAAATCATGAGATCCCTTTCATAAATCGTAAATCATCCTGTAACATGTGGGCATTGCCCAATACTTTACCATTTTTGAAAAATACATAATTCATTGAAAAACATGATTATAAACATGGGTAACTTGAAAACATGCTTCTCATTATCAATAATACATCATACATGAACTTTCATCGTAAACCTTGACTTTCATGAACTTTTCATAAATGGGTATTTTTATTTGTAAAATTTGAAACATGAATTTTTTATGAAAAACAACATAAAACTTTCCCATAATTCGTAATTCAATAATAGTAACTCAATTAGATCAAGCCCATGTAGAGAGATCGAAATTTCATGCATTGGGTAAAACCCCCATAGAATTTAGATAGGAAATTACAAGAATTGAAAGGGAATGGGCATAGGTGTGAAAGGATTCACCCATTCATAACCCGACATACCTAAGAAAAATCAAATCTCACCACTCTTTGAAAGGCCAATGGAAAATTTGAAGAAAACCTTGGAGAACAAGATTGATCACCTCCTCAATCACTTAACTTTGCATGCATGAAAATGAATAAGCCTAGGGTGGGTTTTAGCCTCAATAAACATTGATTTTTTGGGCCTTAAACGATGTAATTTAGGACCCTAGGATTTAGGAATGATGAAAATTCCCTTAATGAAATCCCAAAAAACATCTTCACTGGGTGAACTAATGGACGATCCCACGAGTCGTTACATGATACCAAGACTCGTGGTATCGAGCCGTTGGATCCACTGCCTCATTTCACACTTTTAGATTCCTTCCCATGACTCGATAGGATGAGTCGTTTCTTCAAATGACGGGTCGTTGTATCGTTCGGGGTTTCTTCCTTCAAGTCCAGTACTAGTCCTTCCAACGAGCCTCACCACGACTAGTTACTTCCTCCAACGAGTCATAGTTTGCTTCCGTTATATAGACTGGGAATTATAAGCATTCTTTCCCACAACTGGTGACCACGACCCATTACTTCCCCTTAAGCTGAGGACCAGTTCTCACCACGACTCCTAGTAACAACTCGTTGTATCAAACAACGGGTCGTTACTTCACTCGTCACTACCCACTGCTACCAGGCCAACATCTTCTCACGACTACTTCTCACGGGTCATTGGTTGGACCAACGATCCGCTGGGTTGTCCGTTCTGTGGGATTTTTCCCAATTTCAGCCAACTCCCATTTTTAAATTCCGAGTTTAATCTTAGACACTTTCGGGGTATTACAATATCTCCCCCTTGGGAACATTCATCCTCAAATGTGGGATACATACAGAAAATAGAGATATGCAATCATCATATTCAAATACCGATCATTTAAATCGAAAACTGATGGAATGACTATCTCCGTTTCAAACTACATAGCTAAACTGAAGTCATGATTCATATACACATCCATATACATAAAAGAAACTTGAACACATGAACTGAACATGAAAATTGAATAGAGTTTTAGTGCAAAAACTGATACCTCAAGCTAGAACTGAGCCGGTAGAGAATAAATGTGGGTATCTAGCCATCATATACGCTTTGGCTTTCCACGTAGCTCCCTTAACATGTTGATTCCTCCATAGCACTTCAACTGAAGCTACTTCCTTGTTCCTTAGCCTACGAACCTGACGATCCAATATTTCCAGTGGGACCTCCTCATAACTAAGGTTGTCTTTCACACCAATACTATCCACCGAGACAACTAGAGCTGGATCCCCCAAACACTTCTTTAAGAGCGACACATGGAAAACAGGATGCACAAAAGATAATTTTGAGGACAACTCCAATTCATATGCCACCTTGCCAACCCGTTTCACAATCCGGTAGGGGCCAACTTAATGGGGGCTGAGTTTTCCTTTCTTTCCAAACTGCATTACCCCCTTCATGGGAGATACCTTCAGAAACACCCAATCATCAACTTACAATTATAATTTTCTCCTTCTTATATCAGCATAGGACTTTTGGCGACTTTGTGTGGTTTTCAGCCTATCCCTTATCAATTGAACCTTCTCCATAGCCTCATGAACCAAATCTGGTCCTACCATCGCCGCTTCACCAACCTCAAACCAACCAATGGGCGATTTACATCTCCTCCCATAGAGAGCCTCAAATGGAGCCATTTGGAACTGGAATGATAGCTGTTATTGTATGCAAACTCGATAAGAGGCAAATGATCATCAAAAGTACCTTTGAAGTCGATTATGCATGTTCTCAACATGTCATCGAGAGTCTGAATTGTACGAGTTTGCGGGTGAAATGCTGTGCTGAGCTTAACCTGAGTATCAAGCCCTTTTTAAAACGACTTCCAAAACTGAGAGGTAAATTGGGTACCCCTATCCGAAATGATGGATAAGGGCACTCCATGCAATCGAACTAGCTCTCGAATATATAGTTTGGCATAATCTTCCACCGAATCTGTGGTTTTGACTGGTAGAAATTGGGTAGCCTTGGTCAACCTATTTACCACAACCCAAATGGAGTCATACCGTCGGTGAATATGAGGTAAACCTGTGATGAAATCCATATTAATTTCTTCCCACTTCTAAGTAGGAATACTGATGTACTGAAGCACACCTCCCAATCTCTGATGCTCGACTTTCACTTGTTGACAGTTTAGAAACTTAGCCACAAATTCTGCTATGTCCTTCTTCATGCCATTCCACCAATAAATTTCCCGTAAGTCATGGTACATCTTGGTGGCACCTGGAAGGATAGAATACCTAGATCCATGAGCCTCATGCAATATCCGTCTCCTCAAATCGTCCACATCTGGAATGCATAGGTGACCCTGGTACTGAAGTACACCAGCTCTACCTTCTAATTTTGAACAGCTTCTTTCAACTTTACCAAAATCGGTTCCTCATCTTGTCTAGCTTTTACATAGTCACCAAGGACGATTCTGATCTATTCTGAACTACAACATCACCATCGGTCAAGTCAACCAACCTAACTCCCAACCTTGCAAGTTGATGCACATCCTTCACCAGCTCCTTCTTCCCTTCATCCACATAAGACAAACTTTCCATAGAGAGTCTACTAAATGCGTCCGCTACTACATTAGCCTTGCCCAGATGGTATAGCACACTCATATCGTAGTCCTTGAGTAACTCCAACCACCTCCTTTGCCGAAGATTGAGATCCTTCTGAGTAAACACATATTTAAGCTCTTATGATCCGTAAACACATCCACATGGACCCCATACAAATAATGCCTCCATATCTTCAAGGAAAATACCACCGCAGCCAATTCAAGATCATGGGTTGGGTAATTCTTCTCATGAACTTTTAGCTGTCTAGAGGCATATGCTATAACTTTCCCATGCTACATCAATACAAACCCAAGTCTGATTCTTGAAGCATCACAATACACCACGAACCCATCAGTATCCTCTGGTAGAGTTAACACCGGTGCTAAAGTAAGTCGAGTCTTCAACTCTTGGAAGCTCTTCTCACAAGCCTCCGACCATTGGAATTTCACCTTCTTTTGGGTCAATTTGGTCAAGGTGCTGCAATAGATAAGAAACCTTCAACAAATCTCTGATAGTAGCTAGCTAAACCCAAAAAGCTCCGGATATCAGAAGGATTCACCGGTCTAGGCGAATTCTTCACCGCTTCTATTTTTTTAGAGTCCACTTGTATGCCCTCACTTGATACCACATGGCCCAAAAACTCCACGGAGTATACCCAAAACTCACACTTGCTGAATTTAGCATATAATTTCCAATCCTTGAGAGTCTGTAGCACCACCCTCAAATGAGTGGCATGATCCTCCTTGCTCCGAGAGTATATCAAGATGTCATCAATAGACACAATCACAAACATGTCCAGGTATGGATTGAACACCCTGTTCATCAAGTCCATAAAAGCTGTAGGAGCATTCCTTACTCCAAAAGACATAATTACAAACTCATAATGACCATAACGCGTCCTAAAGGATGTCTTCGAGATATCGCTCTCCCCAATTCTGACCTGATGGTACCTGGATCTGAGATCTATCTTCGAAAAGCACTTGGCACCCTGAAGCTAGTCAAATAAATCATCAATCCTAGGCAAAGGATACCTGTTCTTGATGGTGACTTTGTTCAATTGTCGATAATTAATGCATATCTGAAGGGAACCATCCTTCTTTCGGAAAAATAAGATTGGTGCACCCCATGGAGACTTTCTTGGTCTGATGAAACCCTTATCTAAAAGATCCTTAAACTGCTTCTTCAACTCTTTTAGCTCAGCTTGAGCCATCCTGTAGAGAGGGATAGATATAGGCTGCGTGTTGGGAAGAAGGTCAATACGAAAATCAATTTCCCTCTCGGGAGGAACACTCAGTAAGTCATTCGGGAATACTTCTGGGTACTAACACACAACCGGAACTGACTGGATAGTCGGGGTCTCAGACTCAACATCCTTAACCCTAACTAGATGATACATACAACCCTTGGAAATCATCTTCCTGGCCTTAAGATAGGAAATAAAATAACCTACAGGCATGGCTGAACTACTCTTCCACTCAAAGACTGAATCACCCGGAAAGAGGAACTCCACCGCACGAGTTCTACGATTAACAGAAGCATAGCACGCATACAACCAATCCATGCCAAGAATAATATCAAAGTCAGTCATGGCTAACTCTACAAGGTATGCGGAGGTGACTTTATGAAATATAGTGATCAGACATCTTTTATACACCCACCTAGCTAAAACTGAATCCCCAGCAGGAGTAGAAACTAAAAATGACTCTAACAGAATTTCGGGACTAACTCCAAAGCTACTAACAATATAAGGTGTCATAAAAGACAAGGTAGCCCCTAGATCTAACAAAGCATAAGAATCAAGGTGAAACACTCGTAACATACCAGTAACCACATCCGGTGAAGTTTCCTGCTCCTGACGCGAGGCGAGGGCATAGAATCTATTTTGGCGTTGTCCGCCACCCCCACTAGTAGATGCCCCCCACAGAGCTGAACGTGATGAAGCTGCTGCTGACCTGGTAGTTTTTGCACGACCTCTATCATCATCCTGTTTAGCAAATGGACATTCTCGGTGCCTGTGGCTGGATCTACCACACCCATAGAAAATATCTGAGACAAGATAGCACTCCCCGACATGACTCTTTCTACACTTCCCACAGGCTGGAAATGTGCGCTCTACTAGCTTGCCCTTCTGGTCCCTTAATCCTGAAGCCCTGCTCCTTTGATCACCCTTGGATCTGGATGGAACGCTAGCCGATGATGGTGCTGGAGCTAGTGATCTCTGCTGAAATTGAGGGCGGTGACCACCGTCAGACCTCTGATGAATAAACCCATGGCTATTTGTCCGGGTCCTTTTGGCCTCTCTCTCCCTCGTATGAGCGCCTCCATCTACTGGGCATACAAAACGATATGAGGGAAATCCATGTCCTGATGGAGCATAGCGATCCTGCAATCTTTGTCCAAATAGCCTTCCACGCCATGAATAAATTGGCTCACCCGCGCCCTCTGATGAACCACTAACTCTGGGGCATACTTTGAAAAGCTAGTGAACTCGAGAGCATACTCTTGCACCGTCATCTTCCCTTGCTTTAGATTTACGAATTCAGCTACCTTCAGCTCCCTCATCTCACGAGAGAAGAACCGATCCAAGAATGCAATATGGAACTCCTCCCAGGTGACTGGGCCTACCCCAGTGGTCCTGCTATCTTTCCATTGGCGAAACTAGATGTGTGTGACTCCTTTCAACTGGTATGAGGCCAACTCCGTGCACTCAACTCCATTCACACCATGACTTGAGTGATCTTCATAATCTCATCTATGAACTCATGCGGGTCCTCATCTACTTTTGACCCGAGGAACTCTAGCGGGTGCATTCTTAAAAAGTCCTTGACTCAAGACGCTGCTGCATTGCCATTTTGTGGAACATGCGCAACTGCCTACTGACTGACCTAAGCGGTCAAGGCCTACACAAGCATATGAATAACTGCCCAAAACTCAGTATGGGCAATTGGCTCCGGTGCCTGGTGCTCCTGAACTGGTGGGGCCTGCTGGTGCACATTTCTATTGCCATCCTCATGGCCATCTCCGTTTCTATTCCTTCTACCATTCATTCTTCGGAGATCCATGATTCTGCAATCACGAATAACACGAATTAGAAGCATAGAGAGACATCTTTTCCGCATGACATGGATCATGAAAGCAGGGAACATTTCCTAAACGTCTCATAGCCTCTTTTTCATAGGTGTGGCGTGCTTCATGCCTATGAAAAGGACTCTACTTAACGCGACTTTTAGACACCCTAGGACACTTCAAACCTATGGCTCTGATACCATGTTTGTCGCGACCTGAACGTATACCGGATCGTAACAGGGGACAAGGAGCCCCAAGAGACTCCAAGTCAACCCATGGCATGAACATTCATCTAACTCCATATCATTTAAAGCGAAATACTTAACATAATGATATAGAGGAAGCATCAACATAACATAACATAGCATAATAAGTAGTACGTACTAAATATATAACGGTTGAGTACTACATATAGTCTGAAAGCCTTTATCGTATCAGATGGGTTGATGGGGACAACATCGCTAACTAACCCGGCAAAACTGAAAACTAAAAGGAACATCAGTATCTGAAACATATGGTCCTGGGAGAATGAGCACTCACCAAGAAGCTGGATGCTAATCTCTGAGATGGACTACTGACGGTGCTGGATCTGAAGATCGGGGCCTGTATCATAACATGATACAACATAGAGTATGTGGTCAGCACATGGAATGTACCGAGTATGCAAGGTAAGTAAAACATAAATTTAAAAATACACAAAAGCTGATAAATAATCATAAGAGAGGGACAACATTCTTGTACCATAAATATCATAAGATAACATAAGGCTCAGGGTTTTCTAATCATTCGCAAACAATTCATTATAATAGTCATAAGAGAAACTTCATTAAATCATCACTTGATCAAAATACATAAACATAACAATGCATAAAATATGAGGTACAATGGGAGGACTCGTCATAACCGACACCATCATTGTAGAGCCTTACATGATGCCCCAACTATCTCACTTAAGTGGGCAGAGTCGCCCCTGGCTTGCCAGGAGAGGGACGTGCATTATGTGATATCACGAAAGAGGGTATCATTAACATTGTAATATATCATTATAAACCTACGGTGGCACGTAGTTATGAGACACCAGCGTAGTCCTTTGAACGCCGGGCTACTCGGTGCTAGACACTACTCCCAAAAACATGCACATTAGGCTCGTATGTAAATCAATAACATCATTCATTGAGATTCATGGACAAATAAACATTTTCATCATTGATCCCCATTAAATACATGACTAGCCAAGAATCAAGGGCCCTTTAGTTGGCCAACATCATAAATTGATAAATCATGAGATCCATTTCATAAATCGTAAATCATCCTTGAACATGTGGGCACTGCCCAGTACTTTACTATGCTTGAAAACAAGCTTTTCATAATCAATAATACATCATACATGAACATTCATCGTAAATCTTGACTTTCATAAACTTTTCATAAATGGGCATTTTAATTTGAAAAACTTGAAACAAGATTTTTTATGAAAAACAACATAAAACTTGTGCATAATTCGTAATTCAATAATAGTAACTCAAATAGATCAAGCCCATGTAGAGAGATCGAAATTTCATGCATTGGGTAAAAATCCCATAGAATTTAGATAGGAAATTTCATGAGTTAAAAGGGATTGGGCATGGGTGTGAAAGGATTCACCAATTCATAACCCTACATACCTGGGGAAAATCAAATCTCACCACTCCTTGAAAGAACAATGGAAAATTTGAAGAAAACCTCGGAGAACAAGCTTGATCACCTCCTCAATCCCTTAACTTTGCATGCATGAAAATGAATAATCCTAGGGTGGGTTTTACCCTCAATAAATGATCTCGGGCAAAATAGCATGCCCGAGTGATGCTTTATACCTTAATTTAGTCTTGGTTATCCAATTTATTTTATATATTTTCATGTAATTTTATATAAATGTGAATATATGTGTTAACCAACATGATTAGTCCTTGTTTTGTATGTTTTAATGATTTTGAGGAACTAATTCATAAGTTGGTGAAGTAGAGGAATGGAGTCGGGAGCAATTGGCGAAAGTCAGCAAGGAGTATGCCATGGCAAGGCTGGCCGCACCAGGCAGCGTGCCACGCTGTGCGTGTGCCGTGCCCAGCGCCGTGCCACGCTGTGCGTGTGCCGCGCCCAGCACCGTGCCACGCCCATGCCAGGCACGCGAGAAGAGGCAGCAGGCAGACAGGCTCCAGCGCGCCAGCAACATGCCACACCAGGCCAGCTTCGCGATAGAAGATTGCCAACGAGCTGCATGAGCAGCGTGTCACGCCGGCAGCGCGGTGACTCTCGGCAGTTTTAGCATCCGGAGGCAATTTCCATAGAGCCTCCGCGTTACCTCCATGTCACGGAGGCAGTGCTCTGTGATACTCTCCGTGACACAGAGCTGTTCCACGTCAAGCTAAATTGTGCACGTTTCTCATTTACTATAAATAGGTCCCTTAGCTCCTAAAACCAGTTGGTCACGATTTTATTTTGGAAAACTACCTAGGAGTGAAGGGAGAAGTGGGAGAACTCATCTAGGGTTTGTCAAATTCCCTTCTCATCTACCAATTCTTGTA
>JACEIK010001336.1:0-38159 GCA_018107945.1 Datura stramonium
TCCTTTCATACAAGAATACATTGAGATTTTGCTATACAAGAATACATCGAGGGTGAAAGAATTGAAGGGCACAAGGAGCTGTCTTTTGTTTGGATAATTTATTGAAAGAACAAATTGCATTCCCGGAATACGATTTATAATAAATACTTATATTAATCAAATTATATGAACGTGATTTTTGAGTATTATTTAACAAATATGATTTGTGATCGTATTCAATTATTGCAATTTATACATGATATTACAATACAAATTATAAGATGTATTTTTTTTAATGCGATTTATAAGCTTAATACGATTTATAATAAATACTTATATTAATCAAATTATATGAACGTGATTTTTGAGTATTATTTAACAAATATGATTTGTGATCGTATTCAATTATTGCAATTTATACATGATATTACAATACAAATTATAAGATGTATTTTTTTTAATGCGATTTATAAGTCGTATTCAACAAATATGACTATAAGTATGTTAATGAATGTGAATTATAAGTCTTGTTCGACAAATGTAATTTACAAATCGTATTCAATAATATGATTTGTAAGTCAGATTTAATAAATGTAATTTACAAATCGTATTCAATAAATGATTTATAAGTCATAATCAACAAACATGATTTACAAACAAGATTCAATAAATTAGTTATGAGTTGTATTCAACAATGCGAGTTATAAGTCGTGTTCGACAAATATAATTATTTAACAATGTGATTTGTAAGTCAGGTTTAACAAATATAATTTATAAGCCATACTCGATAAATATGATTAAGCCATAGGTGAGTCATAACTTGTCTAGTTAATCACCTCTTCCCAATATTTTCTCGACCTACCTTTATCTTTTCTTCAGTCCATCAGATAGCTAAACTCTCGCACCTCCTAATTTGGGCATCTCTGCATCTCAATTTCACATGTCCTCATGATCTTGTCCACCACGTAGGCCACTCTCACCTTGTCCCGACATTCGTTCCTAATCATATTCTCCTAGTATGCCAACATGCACAAATCTATCTCAACATTCTTATTTTCACTACTTTCATTTTACGAATGCATGAATTCGACCCGCCAACACTTCACTCCATACAACATAGCTAGTCTCGACAATCATTTTATAAAACTTATCCTTAAGTCTGATAGAACATTCTTATTACACAAGACTCCGAATGTGAGCCTCAACTTCATTCACCCCCGCTTTGATATGATAATACATTACCACTGCACGCTCAATCTCCATTAAATTATTTTTTCTTTTTTAAGAATTACTGATAGTACAAGCTAATTACTTGGAAATGTATGTGAGACAAGAAAACTCAATCATCGATTATAAACATTGGACCTTAAATCAAGGGTGGAGCTAGCATTGCAGTTCAGTTCCCCAAGAAATATAGTAGAGCTAGTTTAGACTCAAATCCCGTATATATTTGTATTGAAAATTGCTTATTATGTATAAATAATCTATTCAGATCAAAGAAATAAAAAAAAGAATTATGATTTTTTTAACCTTCATAAACTTCAAATTCGATTGCCTCTGCTCGACGACCTAACTCAACTCATCAAATTAGTTTGGGAAATAAAAGATCATTCATGTGATAAAAAGACACATAATTAAGCCCGCAAGATCATATCCTCCACAATGCTCTAGTACTTGTGAACTTTGTCTCCTTCGCATAATCAAAACAAGGTTATGGTCTTCCTTTAATTTTTCGTAATTTTACCGCAAACACATTTGCGTTCTTAAAAATTTTCTTTTCGTTGCATAATTGTTTAACGTTAAAACGATATAGTTGTATTTATAAACGACGCTAAAGAATATATATGCGGATTGATAGCGTATCTATCAAAATATGTGATTTGTATATTATAATTTGCTTAATCAAGATGAATAAAATAAAAATAAATAAATATAGAATTCAAATGTTCATTGACCTAAAAAAAGCTTATGACAAAGTCAATAGGAGGTGCAAAGGCATGAGATGCTGTGAGGCTAGATATGTGCATGTGGCGTATACTTAGGCGATCGAGGATATGTACGATGGAACCAAGACTTCTAAGAAGTCACGGAAGGAGACTCGTGAGCACTTTCCATTGAAAGTGAGCTTGCATCATGGATCAACTCTAGTTAATTTTTATTTGCACGGGTGATGGACAAATTGACACGCCATATCCAAGGAAAGGTACTATAGTGTGTTATTTGCAGATAACATAGTCATGATTGACGAGACCCATAGCTTTAGGTTAACACTAACAGGTTTGGAGATGACTCAGAGTCTAAGAGTTCAAAGTTGAGTAGAACCGAGACAAAATATTTGTGTACCAGCAATGCGTAATTCCCAGTTAAAAGATGGAGCTTTGATACACAAGACATTCAAAGAGATAAAGTTTCAAATCTTCGGGTCTATTATCCAAAGAAATTGGAAGATTGACGATGATATCATACATCGAATGTGAGGGCAAAGATGAAATGAAGCCACATCCGAAGTCATATACGACAAAAAGGTGCTACCAAAATTTAAAGTGCAAGGTCTACAAGAGCTTTATGATCAAAACGCATCGTGTTGTATGGAGCTATGTTAGTTGACCGCGCACTTCCCGATGTTCGAAGATGAAAGTTACTTTGTATTTAGACACCGACATGGATGTGCGGGCTACTGGGGTAGGGGTAAGATTATGAATGTGCCATTATTCCGGACAAAGTGTAAGTAGCCTCGATGAGTGATTACGACGTGAAAAATGAGATTGAAATGGTTCCTGACATGTGCGTAGGAGATGCATGGATGCCCCAAGACGAGGTGCGAGAGGTTGATTATGGACGGTTTCCAAGAGAGAAAGAGACGTAATCGAAGAAGTTATTGTGGATAAGTGATTAAAGACATGAACCAATTTCAAACTTACTGAGGACACACTCCAAAAGGGAGGTTATGGAGGAATACCAGGTACAAGGTTAGTTTAATAATTGGGCGTTTTGTCTGGCTACCCTCTTCAATGCTATTAACCCACTATCAGTCATAATATTACTCTCGTAATTTCTTGTCCTTTGAGTTTGGTTACTATATGCTATTTTTCGTACTTTCGACATCGTGACATTCGTTGTGACACGTTCACGATTGTACGTTGAACTCCAGCTATCTCGAATGGCACTTATCGAAAATAATCTCTATATCTCTGTTAGAAAAGGTGTATGCACATACTATTCTTTTCATACCCTCACTTCGCAAATACACCGACACAAGTATTATTATTATTATCAGATGACTAGACAGGTTCATGTCAACTTATATTCACCGAACAAATTCAAAAAACATATATATGTCGAAGAAACATGTATATGAAGCTAAAGTATATGGGTTGACACTAAGTACAAAGAATTATTTATTTTATCATTGATGAAAACCTGCTTGAGACTGAAGTGACACAAAACTCTTCATCCCAGGGACCAAATGCTTTATAGGCTTTACTTAAGGGCTGAGGCACTAAAAATCCCATTTTGTCCCAGTAATAGTCAATACTTTGTAAACCACTGAAGTTCATCTCCGGTGATGGCTATCCCTACTGTCACCATCGAGCTCCGCCAAGCTTCCGGCGGCTTTCAGAACCCTAAGAGGTCATTAGGTTTCTTTTTGCAAACGCAATGAAGAGGAAGGATAGTTTCATCCACCTTCGCCATGACAGGAATTCTTCTTCTGAGTGTTAGATCGCTTGGGCAGAAGCAATTCGCACAAATGATCTCATGGAGGATAACGCTGCGCTCAAGGAAGAACAAGAAGGCCTTGTTAACCGAATGAACCATATCAAGCGTTCTTGCTGAAGTTGCCAAAGGAGCCCACTGGTGCCTTTGCTTCCGCCTGCCGCCTCTTTGGTGATGACAACTGAAACAGTTGGAGTTTGTTGTTCTGTCTGCGTTAATATTTCATATATCTGATATAGGATGTCATAGAATTTATGGATCGTGGGATTTAGGATTTTGTAGACTTCATATTGACCTAGAATGTCAGCCTTTTGTCTCCAGATATTTTAAAATTATCATTTCAGTACCACTGTTCCTATTTCACGCATTGTTTGGTGGTATCATATTGTTCAAAGAAAATGCTATGGCCTATGGGAACACTTATGCTTAATTCTAGTACGTGATTACTATAGCAGGTAGTTGAAGGGAAGGTATGAATTGGGTAGACCAGAATGCAAACTCGGTCAATCAATTAGAGACTCACTTTCTATCCATTCCGTTCAATCAAGGTCCACTTTTAAGGCACACAAGTGTTTTCTAAAAACATGAGATTATCTAAGACTTCATGCTTGTATATCACTTGAATAATACTCTGTCTTTTAACCAGCATAAACAACTAATTACAAGAACAAGACTTTATTTTCCCTAGATTTTTGATGCGGATAAATGTAGCATGTAGATCTGATGCTAAAAGGGCGATGTAAAAGTTTTAGTGTATTCGAAAAGGAGCTTATAGTTCAATTGTGCGAAGAATCTATAACCGTGTAGAAGGTAAAGCCTTTATAGCTCCCAGGTCTTTGGTCTTGTGGTAAGAGCACAATGTGAGATGTTAGGCGCATGTCATAGGTTCAAACCATAAAGTAGACAAAAGCCTAGAATTTAAGTGGAGAAGGGCGGACCTATTATCCATCAAGTTTCAAACCGTGTGGCACGAGTCTTTGGGGATTTCCATTATCAAAAAAAGGTAAAAGCCTTTATTTGTTGGAGTATCTTGTTTGATTGCAACATTTCTAAAGTGATCAATAGGTTGGTTATCCTTTTCCATTCCAACTGGGATATTATTCCACTTCATTTGGTTAATGATGCTTGTCTTTGGTTCACATTAGTATGTAATGGCACTTTTGGTGGTTTAAGATATTGACATAAATTGGGTACACTAGGTGAATTATTTCCATTGCTTGCAAGTTTTGACAGACAAAGTTACTTGATACGGTGGTAGAAAGTATTAACATCGGTGTGCTCTGTTAACCAAGACACTACCGTTATTAAAAGAGAAAAAATATATCGGCATAAATAGATAATTCTATTATTTGAAGTCCCCAAAATTAACGGCTCATCATAGTTGATGATTATTTTTCTTAGAAGATTAGCACCCAAATTATTCAATTCTGGCTAAGCTTAGGTGTGCACACTTCCTATCAATTTGTTCAGATGGGCCTCGACCATGCGAAACTGGTCTGGCTTCCAAATCTCTGATTAGCAGGAAAATTAGATAGGACGTTTGTGTTAAAGATTCCTTCCAGCATGAATCTTCATTAATCTAATTGACTGTATAGAGTGTGGCAATATTCGTATGACTGCTATGAATCTAACAGTTGATTTGATATTATACAAGCGGAGTAGCTTGTTTGGGGCTATTACTATGACAAAGAATTATACCGCTTCACCGGTTTCTCTATTTTGACTAAAATGCCTTTCTGGTGAAACTTTTTGTTTTTCCCATTAGCTTTCCAATTTCTGATCAAAACATTCTACAGATTGCTGCATCTTATTCATATTCAATTGACCTTTGTTTTTCCTTTACATTTCCGTCAATGGTACTATTTATGTGTTTCTCACCTCAATTCTGCTGTCTGTTCTAACTGACGTAAATAGTTAGTATTAGTTAATTGGTGTTGTCAAGAATTTGACATTTTATAATATCTCCAAAGGAGAGTATATTACCGTCTCTTGTCCTAATAAATAAAGTATGAATTGTTCAATTTTAGGTCATCATGAAAATCCTATGCTTCTAGAAATAATATTATGCTATGCAACTTGACTTTAAATCTTTGCTTAAACGATGCTCTTTCCTTTTAAGTCCAGAATCTTTCATGGTTGGTGGGCAAGGAAGCATGCCTCACACCAGACAAAAATTAGAAGGGCCTTACTATTTGTAGCCGGTGCTATTTTTGTAGAAATTAAACACAGAAAGTGTGAATCATCTTTTTGTTCATTGTGATGTGACTGTCCAACTTCAGAAAATCTTCTTGAAGATGGCGGGGCTTAGATGGATGATGTCTAAAACCACAACTCAATTGTTAAATGTTGGTTCCTAAGGAAAATAAATAGAAGACAAAATTATAGTGGAATACCATACCGAAGTATTTGGTGGACCGTATTGAAGGAATGGAATGCCAGATGTTTTGAAGACAACAACAACAACAACATACCCAGTATAATCCCACAAATCAAGTCCAACTGTCCAAGTGTACACTTTTGTTTTTGCGTAAAGAGGAATTGTGAAATGTAGCAAAAATTGATACTTGGCCTCTAGAATCCGCATAAGATTAGAATGTGATTTTCTTTGGTTTTTGTTCACTTTTGCATTTTCTCAGCACTTTCTTGATGCTGCTGATTAACAATATCATTTCAAAAAAATAATAATAATAAAATTTCAGCAACTAATTTGAGATCCTTACAGCAATTACGTATCTAGATTACAATACCTCTTAATGTTTCATAAATACATATTATCCTATACAATGTGATAGAGAGAGCATAAGAAGAGGAATGCAAATGACTTAGAAACTTTTTGTCTATCCTCATTCTTGGAGCGCTTACCGCCAACCACTGCTGTTTGACAGTTTGGCTTGTTTTTTGCATTGTTCCATAATTTTAAAAATCTCTTACAAGATTTAAATGGGCTCCAGCATAGTGAGGCAAAAAATAGGTCTATAGGGTACTTTCTGCTCTCTTCTCTCTCCTTTTTTGTGTAGTATAATGTTTCTCTTCCATGATATATACCCATTATGAAGACCTTAAGTGTTACTGTCCTCGCTCAACTATTTCTAGCTCTAAGGACTATTCCAATGTCCACTCCCTTTCCTTAATTAGTTGGACTTAATTGCTGTTACCTTTTGGGTTATCTTTGATGCACGAATTAGTTGTTTCTGCACTGTGATTAGGTAAGACAAAGTAAGGTACTATGTGAGACTAGGGATTTCAGAATTTGCTGTGGTATATCTAGTACTGTATCCTTCATTGTTGAAAGCCTGCAATCATATTTGGTTTAAAATATAGGTCAGCCAAATTTGATTTCAAAAGAGCAGGATCTTTAATTACGCTGGGAACTGGATTGAACTTCTCAATATTTTGAAGGCTCTTTTCCTTTTGATGGGCTAAAAGATAGCAGAGATCCATTCCACTTCGTGCCTCTAAGATCCTTTTCTGGACATCGTTTACTCAGCTATTCAAGACAAAAATGGTGATGATTGAAAGGGTTAGGAGCATTTCCTCACTATCCTTCAGAGGGTTGGTCAGTTGGTGTTGAACTGTATTGGGGTTTTGGGAGTACAGTGGGCTTTTTTGATATTTTCATGAAAAAAAGATGCGGTATTCCCAAGGAATGTGAATTCTGGGAATGCCGTTCTGGAAATGGAGTTGTAGCAGCAGCAAGGTTGGACAGATTTTTGATATCTGAAGAATGGGATAATAGCTTCAAACAAACAGTCCATTTCCCATAGGTGGCATTCTGATCATCTCCCTTGATACTAGAATGGGTGACTGGGAGCCTTCCAGATCATATTTAAATTCGAAAATTGGTGGCTGGAGATGGAAAATTTCAATAAAAAGATCAGGAGCTGGTGGACATCTTTCAGGTACAGTGGAAAACCAGACTATATTCTTACAGCCAAACTGAAAGCTTTAAAGGGGAAATTAAAAGAATGGAGCAAGACTGCACAAGACAACTTGAAGATGCAGAAAGACAATGTTCTTAGACAATTGAAGGAGTTAGAGGAGATACAGGATCAGAGGAACTTGGAAGAGAGGGAGATAGCTTCCAGATTAGCCCTCAACACGGAGTTTGAAGAAATAGCAACTGCATGGAGACAGAGATCCAGAGCTCTTTGGCTTAAACAAGGGGATAGGAACACAAAATACTTCCACAGATCAGCAAATGCTCATAGAAGATTCAACTCTATCAATAAATTAAGATGCAGGGGCTGCAGGTAGTGCTGGAAACCTGATGAGGTAAAGAAGGAAATTAAGGGTTCTGCTAGAGAAATTGTATACAGAATCAGAAGGGTGGAGACCGCAGCTAGGAAATGAGTCAATGTCCGAGAATTGGGGAGGAGGAGAACAACATGCTAACAACCCCTTTTGGAACCTCAGGAGATATTGATACCAAGGCATGTGCAGGGAGACAAAGGCCCAAGGCCAGATGGGTACACTATGGATTTTTTCAGCAAATGCTGGGATATAATCAGACATGATCTAGTGGCAGCAGTACAAAATTTTCACAAAGGAGTGTTTGAAAAGAGTATAAATGCAATTTTTGTGGCTTGATCCCAAGAAAATGGGAGCAATGGAATTAACTGATTTCAGACCAATAAGTTTGATAGGGGGGACGTATAAGATCATAGCCAAACTGTTAGCAGAAAGAATGAAGAAAGTCATACACAGACGGGTGAATAGGCAGCAAATGGCCTTCATAAAGGGAAGACAAATTATGGATGCAATTCTGATCGCAAATGGATCCTATGCAAAACTGGATATCCAGAAAGCATATGATCACTTGAACTGGAATTTTGGTTAGTGTGTTAGAAAGGATGGGATTTTTGTCTAGATGGGATCAGCTGGATAAAATTTGTATCAGCACAGTCAAATTTTCCATATTAGTGAACAGAAGTCCTACGGGGGTTTTCTCATCACAGAGAGGATTGAGGCAGGGAGACCCTCTTTCTCCTTTCCTATTTATCCTTGCAATGGAAGACATGAGCAGCCTCATGTTTACAGCACAATGCAAACGCTGGATCAAAGGCTTTCAGGTGGGCAGTAGAATGGGAGATAACATGGAGATCACTCACTTACAATATGCAGATGACACCTTAGTGTTTTATGAAGCAGAAAAGGATCAGATCCTAATGCTGAGGATCATCTTCATCATTTTTGAAGTTGTATCAGGACTACTCATAAATTGGGAGAAGAGCTACATATATCCCATAAATGAGGTAGTTGATGTTGAAGTGTTGGTTGACAGCTTGGGAGGAAAAGTGGGAGAACTACCAACAACTTATTTGGGGATGCCTTTGGGAGCTAAAAGCAAGTCCAAGGGG
Organism: Datura stramonium; assembly: GCA_018107945.1. NCBI lineage: Eukaryota > Viridiplantae > Streptophyta > Magnoliopsida > Solanales > Solanaceae > Datura > Datura stramonium. The sequence continues at coordinate 9,051 of JACEIK010001336.1, forward strand.
ATCTGGAATGGGGTGATAGAGAAATGTGAGAGGAAATTATCCAATTGGAAGAGCCAATATCTATCTCGGGGGAAGACTTATATTGGTTAACAGTGTCCTAGATGCATTACCTACATATATGATGCAGAATATTTTCCTATTCCCTGTGAATGTAATCAAAAGAATTGATGCTCTAGAAGGAACTTTTGGCAAGGCAATGATGATAAAAAGAAATTCCACTTTGGTCAAATGGGAAGAGCTAACAGTTAGCAAAGGGAAGGAGGAGTAAATCAGAGATATGAGATGTCATAATAGAAGTTTGATGATGAAGTGGCTATGGAAGCTATAATAACAGATGACCTTTCTGGAAAGATGTAATTACAAAAAATATGGAATGGAAGACAAATGGATGACAGAAACAGTTACTACACCATATGGATGCAGGGTTTGGAGGTCCACTAGGAATCTATGGCCACACATGATCTCTAAGTGCACTATAAGGTGGAAATGGCAGGAAGGATATCATTTTGGAATGATAGATGGAGCGGAGTGGACTCTCTGGAAACAACTATATCCAGACTTGTATCTATCGAGGCAAAACCAACAGGCGATGGTATGATATGTGGACAGGAAATGGATGGAATACATAATGCAGAAGACGACTAAATGATTGGGAAGTACTTATAGCAGAATTTATGAGACACTGGCAAAATGTGCAAAGTCTAAATGAGGAACAAGACACACTGATATGGAGGAAGAAAAGAAGCAGGGGAGTCTACCGTCAGCTCAGCTTATAACAACATGGAATTCAGAGAGAGGAAAACAATCAGATTGGCCATGGAGAATGATATGGAAGACAAAAGTCCCATACAAGGTGAACTAAGCCCACCTGGCTGTTGACCAAGGAGGCAATATTGACTCGAGATACTTTGTGCAGAAGGGGTTTTCATTTATGCTCAAGATGTTACCTCTGTGAAGAGTAATGAGAGACAATCAACCATCTTTTCTTACATTGCAAATGGACAGACCAGCTATGGCAGAGCTTCATCAGCTTGAGAAATATCAGCTGGTGAAAAACCAGGTAACATTGAAGGACTACTAAAATGCTGGAACAGGTTGGAAATGCAACAAGGGAGGAGGAGAGATGGAAGCTTGTCCCAGCTAGCATATGGTGGACAGTATGGAGGGAGAGAAACCAGAGATGTTTTGAAGGGAAGAAGAGCAGCCTGCAGAAGTTGAAGTTTAACTGTTTAGCTCTGTACTATATTTTTTGGTGTGAAAAACATAGTGATAGGTCAAGTAGAAGATCCTTATACAGCTATTGACTGGTTGTAATCTAACAATATAGGGATTCTCTTTGTAAGATATAACTTTTTGGAGGGGGACTACATCTTTACATGGTAGTATGTCTGTGGATATATATATACAGTTATTTATCAAAAAATGAAATGTTATTCAAGATTTCCTGGCTACAGGGTGTAAAGTACAATGATTCCTCCGTGTCTGCAAAATTGGCATCCTTAATGTTGCAACTGGTTGAAGAATACGACAAAACTACCATTTTCAAATCAAAAGGACATTAAAGTGGTCTATTCTAAACTAAAAGATGCAGATTAATTTATTGGAGAAGCTGGAAATATTTGCAGCTGATTGAGCGTAGATTATGGGGTTTTGGTGATATTGTAATCGCTCTCTGAGTCGGTAGGTACATTCAGAATTGAAGTTTTCATCTCTTGCCTGTGTATCAGTGACACTTCAGGTGCAAGTTTTGAAAATCTCATTTTAGTTGTTGCAGATGCAATGAATTATAGTTTGAACTCTTAACTTAGTTAACACTTTTTCATGCATCGATGTAAGTTTCTTGGTGGCACTGTCACATCTGGAATGCAGAATCAGACCATCCATCATCAATATCTGCAATCATTATTCATAATATGCAGTTAATTTCTCGGCTTTGAGACTAAAAGTCTACTATTACCTGAGAACACCCACTCCACAACCCAAAAGAAGTAGCAACTTTTGGGTCATCTTTGTAAAATCAAACCCCATGGAGTTAGTATGTCCCATTTGGATATTGATCTTGTGGCAGAATTCCCCAGTACTTCTAGAACTTTTTTCAGCTGTAACATTATTCAGAAATCCTTTCGTTTTCTCATGTTCGTTAAATACTATAAGGATCGTTTGGTATACTGGAAAAGTGGATAATAAATCCAGGGATAGAATTTTGAATTGAATTTGGGATTAACTTTATGCTATGTTTGGTTATGGGTTTTAATTAGTCCCGTGGATTATTTTTTATCCCATATAGAAGTGGGATAAAATAGTCTTATGGGATATCCCAACCCAGGAATATCCTTGTCTATCCCATCCCACCAACCAAACGACCCCCTAATAGTCACACGACATGAAATTTGTGAAAACGTCTCGTGTTCAAGAAGTTCAGCAATAGATGCCCTCCAGGCTTTGGCCTAATGGTAAGAGACTAAGAGTGTTGCATTATGTGTTGGTTTGGCGCTAGTCAAATTTTGAACCCTATTTTAGATAATATATTTAAGTGGAGAAGGGTAGAGGAACTAAACCCATTATTCCTCTAGTTTTTAATTGTGCACAAGTGGAGAAGGGTAGAGGGACTAGCCCATTATTCCTCTAGTTTTAAATTGCACACTTCTTTCGGAAATTTCTCCATTATTAGAAAAAGTTCAGAAAAGTTTAATACCAGCCAGATTTGTTCCTGGCTTTTAGAATTGGTGCAATAGCTGATAAAATAAGTCGATATTTGAGGATATTTTAGTAAATCAAACACAATCATCAGCATGTCAATTCTGATGTTGATGTTGATCTTAGTTACTCTTGTATTTTCAAATTATTTTCTGAAATATGATTTTATTAAGTCGAGGGTTTGGCACACCTACTTAAAGGTGCTCCAAAATATGAAAGCTCCAATTTACATCTATTATCAACTCACGATAATCATTACCAGAACCTCAGAAGGTGAAGATTCTTAGCTCCTTTGTTTCATTTTTCTTTTTCAAGTTCCATTTTTGCTGGTAATATAAATTCATGGAAGATTGGAACTACTGGCATTTAATTTAGTTGATTATCAAGATTTATAAGTTCCTCTTTTTTTCTTTTTTTTTTATATGTATGTAATATAAATGCTTTTCTTAGTTATATCATATTCTTGTCACATTATATCATAGTTGTACCATTTGCTTTCTATTTTTATTTATTCTTCTTTTTTTTGCTGTGTGCATTTGTCATCACTTTTTCCTCCCATATCGAGTTGTGTTCTTTGTATCTGCTATTACGCATAGTCATGATGGATCTTGATCTCAAGAAGTTTGGAAGAGGTAGGAATTTTTGAGGGTATTAAACTTCTTACAGTATTTGGTTCATAGATTGGTTTCCCGCTTCCTTCAATTATGTAAAACTTTATCAGATCAAATGCAAGTAAACAGTCACTAGGCTCTTTATTATATAGCGGAACATTTTATTTTCTGATAGCATATCTGGACATTTATTGGTCTTTTCCAATGAAAGATTGAGCTTTATAATAGTATTCCTTAGATTTTCTGGTTTTGATGATGATTCTGAAGGTCATCGAAATTAGAATATTAGAGAAAACCTTGCTTGCGCAAGATAAAAGCTTCTGTGTCAGGAGAGAATAACTTGTCGTCACGATAAATTTTGAATGATTAACTTGTGCTTAAGATATAAGCCTGCCCGGCCTTTTCGTCCAACACTGCATGGGTCACACTCATATGAACCCATTATTTATGTACTTATAGAGAAGTTATCTAGTGTTTTTTGCATATATAGTCCAACAAACATTTCTATTTTCAATTTGATCTAAGTAACCATCTTTTCTTCCATTGAGATATGTTTAGGACCTATATATGATATCCAGTCTTTTTGTCCTGGATGCTCTATGTTTCTTTATGTTTTTATTTTTTAAGTTTCACCTTGCTCTCTCCCCACTCATTTACTTACATTTAAAGTGCAGACTTTGGTCTGGTAATACCTTTCAGAGCTGTGAGTTGCTGCATTAGCTGTTTTTTTCTTCGAAATCATTTTCTTAACAAAGAAAGCAGAGCAAAACTCTATAACGCGCTTTTTAACTTTTCCCACCACCTGTGGTGCAAAACCCTTTTTTGATTGTTCATGCTTACTATATTCACTGTGTATCAGAGCTTCACGATGAGAAGGATAGTCAGAGGTTTAAACCAGTGATAGATCAAATTTAGAGCTCATAATGCTTCTGATCTTAAACAGATCAGTTGATGAAAGTCTTAAGATGGCTGGCTCTGACATGTATGACTGCTTATTTTGTTATTAGATGTTGGTTTACTAGTGACAAGTGAGTTTATCTCACGTTTGGTTAGGATAAAATTTTGGGATTAGTTATCTCAGGATTGTAGTGTATTTTTATCCCACACAACTTGTTTCCATGCCAAACGAGTCCCAAGTATTTCTTTTTGTTAGGGCGGAATGGACTTCATTATATTAGGCCACATGATCAGAATGTTTCAAGTTTTACAAAGTTCTAAGTAACAAATTTCAATGCTTTTCTGGGGTTGCAGGGGTTCAGCCCTGTCAAAACCATTAGTTAGTGTTTTGTTACGCGACCTTCTAAGTTCCTAGCGGGAATATACAAAAATAGTTCCTATGTTTGCTACCAGGTCCAAAATAGTTACTGAATAATTAAGCATTTTTGTCTTTTATGCTCCCAAGTGTCCAAGTGGGTCCCTTGGCCAACCATGAATTTGGCTTTTTAAGAGAATTCTAGGACTTGTACTTTGGGGGATATTGTAATTTTATTGTCGTGTACGTAAAGAGTGGAGTGCCAGAAGAGGTGTGAGAGATCGCTGGTAAAGGTGCTTAGGAGAGAAGTAGGTCGAGGAAGAACTCGGAGAGGTGATGATGATTTGACACAAGCAGCCATCGAGGACATGACAAGAAATAGGAAGGTACGAAGATCATGTTAGCGCACAAAGGCGAGAAATAAATATTGCCGCACTCGTAGAAAGAGGTAGGGGTCTAGCTCCCTCCTCGTTCTCCTTTAGTAGTATCCTTTAGTTGTGGTATAGTTTCTCTATTCTTCTATGCGACGACTATCTGTTACTTGCCTTTTTTCTTTTCTTTACAACAGAGTTATTAAATCTATATCATTCTGAAACACACTAGTCGTTTATCAACTAGGCAGAAAATATTATGTCATAAAAAATGTTAAAAATTTTCCACAGATAATTGCATAATCTACAACGGATTTAAGTCCAAAATAAAACAGAAATCTATGCATAGTAATTATGCGTTTAACAACAACTAGTTAAAAAAGATGCAAGTCAACAGAACTTTTCAACAATCAACACTAGAATCAAATAATTACAATAAAATTCAGGAATCTATCATTCAAAAAAGTACTAGTAGTGTGTTTAATAGATAGTCAAAACACTATCATATATCTGCAATAAGAAAATTCAATCTGATTTCGAAATGAAATCAATCACCCAACATGCAAACCATTAGTTAGTCGTTTTCAATCAGCACTTGTGTTAAACAGACGTTTGGTGTGGCTATCAACCTTTTTAGTTGGTCGTTGGTCAGGCAACTCTTTGTTCCTTTTGGCCTTCCCTAATTTCGTTTTGAAATTTTAATTCAAAAGTAACCCTTTAGACTTTGAATTCAGCTATTTCATCCTCATGGCATGGTTTCAACTTTTTAATCAAAGCCAACTATTGAGCACAGGCCACAGCAGACTGCTGAAGTACTATTGCATTGGAACAAAGAAGTATAACCCGTATTCTTGCGGGTTAAATATGGATTGAAGTCTATATTTTACTCATTTGAAATAATAAGACAAAAATATGGAGCTCATATTGCCCGGCGTTATGAAAACTCATTTGGGTTATTGCAGATTGCACGATAATTAGTTTGAACTTTGAACTCTTGGAACTTAATTAATCATTCCATGTACTTATCACTGCCAGTAGTTTCTGGTGGCAATGTCACGTCTGGACTGCACATTCAATTTAGTCAAACTAAAAAGCAGAACCAAATCATTCTTCATCAATCTGAAATCATTATTCATAATATGCATAATTTTTTGGCTTGAGACCAAAAGTCGACTACTACAACAGCCCCCCCACCTCCACCCCCAAAAAAAGAAGGTCTATTCAAAACAATTTTTCTAGCCTCCATAAACATAAAGTGCAAAGATTTGCATGCATTCCTTCCTCTCCATTTTTCTGCAAGTCATCTCGAGGCTTTGAAACGCATTCAAGCAATTGGTATCCGATTGAAAGACAGAAAGCATAGATCCGCATCGCCTACTCGCCGAAAGCAAAATGGAATGGATGATCATGAATTCTATGATGTTTCTAAGACCTCACTAATCAACCAACCACTTTTTAGTTCATAACACGAACTCTGGATTAAGAAAACATTCCCTCCTTTCTCCGAGAAGTCGCAACTGGGCCTAGGCATTTGCAACGTCCTCCTTTTGATATTCTAATATGAAAGAACTAAAAGACTAACCCATTTGGTGACTTTAATTCGTGGTCGCCTTCACTAAATCAACTCAATCAACTAGTGGTGAGCAGTTGAACACCCTTCGTCGAAAAATTACGCTATATATATACCGATTATACAAGATGTACGTATAACAAACTAATTTTTCATACATATATATTAAATTCGAATACCTTAACGAAATTTCTCGATATCGCCACCGATATTTAACTACGATTTAGATCAAGTCTTATCGAAAGATAGGTTTATTAAACCTTTCCCACCCTCTTCAAATTTCATTCGGTAAATTGCATGGATATATTATCTTACAACTAAATTAAGTACCACTATAATGTTTATTTTTTCAAAAAAAGAAAATAATGGCTGTCCAAGCATGAGTCCAAAATTTTCATTTTCATTGTCATGTTCCTTTCACACACAAGGACACGAACATGGCCACTGATTATGGCAAGTTTGGGTCCCCATAATATCAAAAACATTGACTGGCCCTGCATCTACTATCCCAGTTACAGCAAAGCAACACATGTGTATTATTTCTTTCAAATTTCTAACTCCTCTTAATTGTTTGTGTTTCAATAAAGATACGATTCGTAATTAAATTTTAACGAAGCTGATAAAAAGTTAAATGTAGCTTCAACATAACTCATCCTAAAAACTAAATAATGAGACGCTACATTTCTAAGTTCACTACTGATGTGAAACCCAACAACCCACACACCCAGCCAACCAACTAGAACATAAACAATATAATGGCTCCGAGTCAATAATAGAGTGAGTTTGATTTCTAGATATCACGACAAGAAAATAAATCGAAAATTTAATTTAATTCTAAAAATAATCACGTGGTGCTAATTTTTCAGAATTATAATGAGCACCAAGTCTTCGCCTCCACTGATGTGGCACACGCCAAAGTTTAACCTTAGTATTTATTATGCTTTTGAAATTATGAGGTTTGAATATTATTTTCTTGAAATTAGTTTAGTGACAATGACATATAAATTTATATTTCCTAAAAATATTAAATGATTAAATTCGCAGCAAGCTGGAGTTGCAGCTGGTTTGTGAAAAGTGGATCTTTTAATATTTTCTTGTTCATTTTTATTTATTTATTATTGGATTATCCGTATTTTTTAAGAAATAATAAATAAAATGATCACATTATTATATTACAATTTAATGTGGTGTGTCAAACGGTTGTTTCAACGTAATTTGAACGGCCAAAATGACCGAAGCAATAAATTATTTGCTATTAATTCATTAAAATTATTGCTGACGAATGAAGCAAATTAATCATAACCCAAATCTCGCCCAAACTTAAATGAATTGAATTTGATTGTTTACCCTACTTTATCATTTTTAAAAAGGGTGATGCTAAATTGCCACAATTTTGTGTCTACAATTTTGACCAATAAAGATAAAAAGATCATATTAATATTTTTATTTTTTTTGTTTTTTTAATTTTTTCTTTTTTTAATTTTATCTTTATTTAAAAAATTAAATTCTTAAAAATTTAAATATTAATAACAAACCAGTTTATAGACTGAACAGAAAATTATACCCATTATGATCAAAATCTTTCTGATCATTTAGATTATCCTTTAAAAATCAGCAAAGGTTAAAAATCATGATGGTGATAGCAATTATGGCACATGGGTTTGGTGGCATTTTTCTCAAAAAAAAATTGGTCATTTTTTAATAAAGGGCTATTGCAATACATTTAGGTAGTTGAGTTTCTTGGATGTTGCCTACCTTGAAAGTCTCAACAAAAATGAATACCCACACATTCACTGTTTGTGCAAATTAAATCATTGTACAAAACTCATGTTCTCTTTCTTTTTACTTCATTTTTAATTTTTTTTTGCAATTAAAAGATGCTAAGGACATTCTTTTTCTTTGTACTTAGAATCTTCAACAAGAATGTTTCTTTATGCATTTTTCCCTAAATTCAAACATATGATGCATTTTCATAGTAAACTTTCTAGTTTGTTATACTAGGGGGATTAAAATGGATTGAGTGATAAAATTAGCGGGTTAATAATTTGTTTAAAGGTTACTAGAACTGAAATGAGGTAGATTAGAATTAAAAATAGATCATAATTTAATCCGTTTAATTTTTATTAAATTCTTAATTTCACTTTTTTTCCTCTTATGAACTGCTTGATTATTAAATAATTCTTTCCTTTATTACGATTATATCTAACATAGCAAAGGGGAAAAAAAAAAAAAATTCACTTTTCTGCTAACAATGAATACATATGCTTAGAAATAATAAAGAAAGAACAAGAATTTTGCAGAGAAAGATAGTGAAGAAGAGAAGTTCTTATTTTACCCGATGAAATAATAACGAAGTTATAACCCTCTATTTATGCATAATTCCTCCTAACTTTCTCCAAAAGATAGACTTTCACTACAATATAAACACACCACTATAATACGTATACTTTATTCACTATAATACAAATACATTTATAACACTCCCTCAATGTCTATTTCGATGTATAACGTGTCCATTAAAATCTACTGAAAAATCCAAAGGGAAAAAATCTAATGAATAAAAGAATATAATAGAATTTAATAATACTTACATTTTTGGTTGCCTTCATTAAAAACTCAAAGTGAAAAACTACTTATCAAAAACCATGAATAGAGTACAACGCGTATTAACTTCTCCTAATTAGAATATCCTTCAAATTTGCATCCCGACTTTATGCACCGTTTTTTGAAAGTTTCCAGTCATAGAGACTTCATGAATAAATCACCAAATATTATCACTTGAACGAATCTCGTTGCACGTTGATATCACTATTCTTTTCGGGGAGTCATGCATGTAGAAAACTGGGCGAGATGTGCTTCGTTCTATCTCCCTTTTATGAATCCTCCCTTAGTTTGTTGTGTTATGCATGCCACATTATCTTCATATAAAATTGTGGGTACTTTTTCACATTTCAAATCACATTTTTATCTAATGAGATGTATCATGGACCTCAACCACACATTCTGCCTTGCTTCATGAATAGTTATTATCTCGAAGATGATTTGACGAAGTAGTTACGAGATCGCTTTTGTAGATCTCCAAGATATGGCAGGACTTCACTAGAACACATATCCACTTTGAGATCGAGCTTTGTGCGTTGCCGATAAATACCCAAAATCAGCAAAAAAACCGATAAGAATGGGACTCAATTAGTATAATATAAGCTCATATCGCCAGCCTTTTAGATACCGCATTATGTGCTGATCCTATCTGCTGTCTTCGCAGGACCAAACTATATCTTGCTAACAAATTAACCGAAAAGGCTATATCAAGTCTGTAGTGTTAGGAAGATACATTAGTGCACCAATTGCACTAAGATATGGCACCGTAGGACCAAGAATTTCCCCTCGTTCTTTAAATCCTTCAAAGATTTTCATATATCCTTCGCCTATCTGCATTACGAAAATAATTTCATTATACCTACGTATTGCTAGACTTATGAGTAACCTCAAAATAATCTCATCTACCATTGGAGGACCTCTCCATATAATAATGTCGATTTGGGAAAAATCTTTATGCCACAAGATTCCACTTATACCCATCATTATACTTGAATTCGCGATTTTTATTTGACCATCATTTATCTGTCCATACGTTACGTATTTGAACAAGACTGTCAATATATAATATTGAGCTCTCTACATTATATCAAAGATATCATCGACTCCATCATTTTGATACACGCCCATGCGACATAGCTTATCGAGATCTCTTTATTTTTCATCATTTTAAGGTACCCGAACCTTTGTCAAGGTTTTATGAAATGTTGTGTCGCGGGTGCTTTCTTAAAGTACTTCATTTCATCATTATGGCCATCTTAATCATTTGTTCCTCTTCAAGGGAGTTTTATTTGGAACCGTTGGTCTATCACGCCTGTGCCTGGCGACCGTGTCCTTCAAAGACCTTTCATTGGAGCATTTGGCAACCGAATTATAAATAGTGGTCACAAATACATGTCAATCGATTTGTAATATTTGCAAGTGAATTATCTTCAACTTTAAGCTCACATTTTTTCCGGCGATTCGCATAATTCATCACACACTCAATTTCTAAATAAGCAATATTTCCTAATATTAGGAAACTAACATTTACCTCCTAAGATCATTTTGGGACCCATATTTGTGCGCTTGCGTGCATGAGAATTGAATCATATATCGCACATTCAAAATTTTAGATTTAAATTATTCGCTCCCGACCAACCACCAGATAGGGGAACATTGTTGGCTTGATGCATTAATTGTTGTTGTATGTTAAATAAACATATCTCATACCAAAATTTTATTTGGGAGTTTTGTTCTCATAACCAATGGTTTAGCTATAATTGAGGCATACAATTTTTTCTAAACCAATTTATATGAACCATCATTATCAAATACGATTTTATAATTCTTGAAATCGTGTTTTAATTTAAGAATTCAAGCAACAACCTTGCAAGAACCAATTGCAAGTTGATATCAAAGCATATGTGACCACAACAAGACGACGAGGTTCACATGGTGGGTGAACGAGCCCATATTCACCTTTATGTTTCAAATTTTCGCGACAATTTCACCGATATTGCCGATATTCTATCACGGTAACAAAGAACACAAAGATAATTCTCGTGTTTAATCTTTTATTTCTTTTCCAATATATAACCACGTGAATGCTAATTAACTTTGCTTTCAAATTTGAACCCAGGATGGCCAACCTAAGTTATACTAACTTATCTTTATTTCAAGAAACTTCTAGTTTACTTTCAGATGCGACATTTTGTCATCATACTCATATTTATGTACTACAAATAAAATAAACGATAGGTAATCTTTTACATAAATATTTAAAACCCGCTTCAATTGTAGTACGAAGATATTGTATCTTTCCATAATTTATACCAATTTTTTTCAGAATATCTGAAACTTATAAGTTTCCTTTTGAGACTTACTAGTAACATATTAGCTCTTCCATAACTCTCAATTAATTTTGTATACTACTACATATTCCATCATATCAACATCATTAATAGTTTTCTCCACATACCAATTAAAACACCAACGCCAAGAATATATCATGGTAATGTACTTATAAATTTACGTATCCAAATACTCATTACATATATATTGATTTCATCATCCAACACCCATGAAAGGTAAGTTCTTAGCCGAACTTTGAAGGGCAACAAACTCAAGTTTCCTAAGATTAGCTATATTAAAAGGAAGCAGGGAGGTAAAAAAAATATAATACCCAAATTTCTTCAAATTTTGAGATTAAGTAGTAGCCTTCACGCTAATAACGTTGCTATAAATAATAAAGCAAACAATGTTAATTTTGTGTAAAGAGTAGAAGGAGAGTAAGCTTCTTATTTCTCTTAATTGATTTAAATACAATGCCAGTTATAACCCCTCTATTTATAGTGATAATTCCTCCTAACTTTTTCCAAAAGATAACTTTCACTATAATATAAACACCTGTATCCACTAATACTTTTATAGACATTCACTATAATACAATGTATTTATAACAAGCATATTTAATCCAATTTGTTGGATAATACATCTATTATTTCTACTGGTTTTTTTCTTAAAATATTAGTTATTTAGTCGTAGAAGGAGTTTAATATTCTATTTAATTTATTAGAATATTCAGTTCTTTCATATAATAAAAATTCCATACTTTAGTTCGTAAAGATGTTTACTATGACAGATGCAGCTATTACACGTTTTGTGATTAATAAAATACGAGAGGTGGAATTTCATTCGTATTTTAAACTTTCTTACTTTATCTCTTCAAAAGATAGTAACACGTACATCGTAAATAAATTATGATAAGTTAAAATAAATTGAGTCCCATTCACTCTCTTCTCATTCCATACAAACCCCAAAACAGAAAGGAAAAAAAAAATCCTTTTGCTTGATTTTGTTATGCAATATTTTAACAGACACACATCGATCTATCTGTCCTATAATTGGTTATTGAAACTTGGTTTAAAGAAAATAATACTTGTCCATAGCATGACGGTGCACTTTCAACTAAAAATTTTGAAATAATTAACTAAAAGTTTTTTTTTTATTTTTTTAGTTTTTTTATATTTTTTAAAAGAAAAAATTTGCAATATTTTAAAAATAAAAATATAAAAAAAAAAAAAACAGCATTTGTCTAAATAGAAAGACAATTAGCAGTACATTGGATGTATGGTTCCAATAAATCCACCACGTGAATAGAATAAGTCAATAAGGTTTGCTATCTCTGTCTCATTGTGTATGTGAAACTTTATTACATGTACAAAGTTCAAATGTCAGACCTTTGTCCCTGTAATGCTTGTAAAAGGTTTCTTAACAGTGAATATATTCTAAACCTTTAGAATTAAAGAGAAAAATTATGCTTATATTGATCTTGCTGAGAAATTAATGTGTTACTTCATAAGTATTATTCGAGTTGATGAAATTAGTAATATTATTCGTGAACATATTGAATAATATGATAGAGAAGTTTTCAAAATTATCATCATATTTTCTTTCTAAATAATATTATGTAATATTATATAAATTAAAAATATATATTTTTGAAAATTCTCCATAATTTATCCGATGAGGAAGTATTAATTGGTCTCAATTTCTTCACGTGCATCAACGCCTATTGCATGTGGGCAATAACAGTGTCATGAGTAATTTTACTTATTTGGATACAGGTAAAAGTATTTTTATAATCAAATCACTTATAAATAAAGTTGCATGTATCACATTAATAGTGAGTTTATATGAATTCGATAATCTTTTATGTGAAATATATATTTATATATTAAAAATTTATTAATGATCTATTTATGTATATATTTATTAAAAATTTTGATAAATATAATTGAGTGTTAAGAATTTTATCGATTAAAGTATAAGAACGAATTTAGAATTTACTTATCGATTTATATAAATTTAATTTTTTATTATAATATTAATTTGAGATAGTATTGAATGTGTAAATAAAAAGTAAAATTTAGATCCACGAGTGCTAAGATTGATGAGATTCTTTGTCACTTAACCAAAAAATTCGAGCTTAATTAGTTAGATCAATAAATTTTGAATATCAAAAAATTGAGAGTTAATTTTCCAATAGTCACTTAGTTAATGCTTTATTTAAAAAACTCACTCAACTAATTGGGTAATTATCTTATAAAGTCATTTTAATTTTATTTTTTAACATAAAGTCACTCAATTATTTTTATTTTACCTACACAGTCACTCGATCAATTCGTTGTATTTTCTGTTATTACTGAATCAATTGAGTGACTTTGTAGTTGAAACAATAAAGTTGAGTAATTTTTTTTGTTTTTTTAATTGTTTGTTTGTGTTTGTTTTTGGTTTTTTAATTTTATAATTAATTGAATATTTTTACATTTGTATAAAATGTTAAAATTAAGTGATTATTTGAGATAAAACGGGTAATGAAGTAACTCAATAATTTAATAAAAAGGAATATTTAAAAATTCATGTTTAATTTTGTAATTGAGGCAGTGGCAGTGGGAGAGGAGAGTATTAATTGGAGAATGATTTCCTCGAGATGTGATACCACTAAAAGCAGTCCTAGTAAACTTTGGCATTTTAATTATTATTGTTGAGTTGAATGATGATGTTGAAGGAATATTATTGAGAGAAAAATGGCAGCTGGAAGCGGCTGGCCGATACCAGTTAAATGAGGTGTTTCAAGAGAGTGGGCGTAGAAAGACGAGTGCGATGGCTTAAAGCTTCCGAATTGGAATTCGCTTAAATTTTTAATATTAGAAAATTTAAATATTTAATTAATTTAAATTTATAATTGAATTAATTGACTCAAAGCTGAATTTTAACATTTATAAGTAAAGTTGTTTTGTTTTTTTATTTTAAATTTTTAAAAATTAATAATATATTATTTTTTTTGGTTTTTGGGGTTTTTTTTTTTTTATGAATTTTGAGTTTTTTTAATTTTTTATACATAAATTTTATAATTATTTAAATATCTTACTTTAGTTTGTCATACAATAATTAAATATTTTATACCTTTTAATCATTAATTTGGTTTTAATATATTTATTTGTATGCCATACATATTTAAAACTCTATTTCTTCAAAATATGTCCAAACCCAACATTCTAAGTCTATGGTATATATTTGGTGTGACTGACACGTATTTTTTACTTTTCTTTGTTAAGACATTCATCTACTCTTCAATCGTTGCTCCTTTGATTTTTGAAGGGTCGATCATCCTATTTAAAGCTGATTTCAGCGGATATTAGACATGCGAAGTGTGTTAATCTCGCATGGTAATGCAACTTAAACATGCTAAAGTTTTGAATAAGCAGTTAAAAAATAATGTAGTACTCCGTACGCATCATCTTAAGCAGCAGGTAAATTGCCGATTCCTGGGCTTATCACACGAAATACACTCCCATGCTCCTGTTGTTGTCTTACTATTATCAATTTATCATTAGCTAGTTATAAATCGAAAATCGAACTAAACCAAATCAAACCTAAGATTAATCAATCATGATTTTTATTTTATTTGGATTTTAGAAATTTAAAAACCAATTTAAAAGTCTGGTTTGGTTATGATTTTTGATAAAAGACAATCCAAATCGAACCATGAACACCCCTAATCTAAATCAATAAAATCTTGAATAAGCCTAATATCAATAAATATACATTTTCGCGTTAATAATACTCACCACCACTTTATTCAACGCCAAGCCACCACCACTAATCACCTTTGCTGTCAACCAACACAATCATTATTGTCGTAAACCGCCGCCGCCAACCGCCTCGTTTCATCACAACCACCACCGGCCGCCAACCACTATTGCTTCAAAACATGTCACACCTACTATTCTATCATTATAATTATATATTGCCACCGCCACTATCAACCACTACTATCATTGGGACAAATCCCTTACTACCAACTACTTCCACTATCACAAGTATCACCGCCGCAAACTACCACCAATGCATCAATAAACACCACACATTCTTTTCGACCACCGCTATTCACCGTGTCACCCGCAGCCTAACACCACCACCATCAATAACTATCACCACAACTGCTAATTTTTACCAACAACCACCTCAACCATTACAATCCAAGACCACATATCATCAACCTAGCCACATACTCCTTAATACCACTATCAACACCAACCGCAACATTAACTCACTTAACCATCACAACCACCACTAACAATCGTCATCATCACGACAATCACTTTGCCAACCACAACCACCTCTAATCGTCACAATTATCACCACAACTATTACTAGCAATTAACACCAACCATTGCCATCAGTCCACCACCACCACTACCGCAAACCATCTCAACTATCGGGCATTTAATATAAATGTATTTATTTTTATCAAATAATAATTTTATTTTTATTTATAATATAATTATATTTTCTAATATTTAATTAATTTTTATTAAATTATATTAATATATTTGCAACAAAATAAATGATATATATTCTGATATTGAAAATAACATATTAATCATTCAAATTTGCATTCAACATCATATGTTTAATCTTAATGAAAACAAATGAGACCTAAATATGCAAATTTTAATGAAAATAAATGAGACCTAAATGTGCAAATTTTAATGAAAATAAACGAGACCTAAATGTAAAAATTCTTAATGAAAATAAATGAGACTCTAATGCAAAAATGGAAATAGTCAAGAACTACTCATGCAAGGAAATTTAAGGAAAAAAAAGACACTCTCTCTTTCAAGTTGTTATTTGTCTCGATTTTTAATTTAACACTAGCTTAAGAAAGAAAGAAGTTTTTGAATTTAGTAGATCTTAAACAAAAGATATATCAAAACGTTATTTAATTTGTGCAGCCTTAAATATATCGTGTGAAAAGTTACAATCTAAAGTTATCAAAAAGAAAGAGAAGAAAAAAGAACAAATATATTTCCCCCCCCCCTCAACTTTGGGTTATTTAGAATGATATATCCCTCTTTTAAAAAAAGCAATGCATATTGCACTGGTCATTTAACAAATGGTGCATATATATCCTCACCGTTTAACAAATGATGTATATTTACCATTTCCATTAAAAGATTGAATGAGAAAAACTTAAAACTAACTCATCCATTTTCTTTATCCCTTCTAATTCAACTCAACTTAAAAATACCCAATTCCTCTTTTATTTTGCTCCGACCAAAATCAATTTACGATTGAGTAGAAGAGAATGAAAATTTTTTTTTTCTTCTTTTCGAATGGACTCTATGATAAAAAATAATGATATTAAAGCTTCATATCAATTTTTAAAATTTAAAACTCATTTACGATTTTACTTTATTTCAAGAATATAGTTTGTTAATCAAATGATAACATGTACTATTTATTAAATAACGAGGGTATACATGCCGACACTTTTAAGAAAGCGCACATTTGCTCTAAATCCAAAGTTAAAAGGCTACTCCATTCTTTTCAAAATAAGTTGACAAGCTTTTTACCAACACCTTCCTCAATAAAACTACTTATTTCTAGAAAGAAAATAGTATATTTTAACATACTTACCCTTAATAAATACTGAAAAATGTAATTCCTTAGTAGTTTCTTGATTATGTAAATTTTTTTTATGAATTTTGAGTTTTTTTAATTTTTTATTTTTTTAATCTTAAATTGAAGATTGAATAATTAACTTATTTTGAAACAAAATCAAAAGACTTAAAATAATATTTACTTTGAAACTGAAGAATATATTTGCCCCATATTCCAAAAAGAAAAAACATTTTAAAAAAAACGTAAACATATTTGCCCCTTATTCCAAAAAAGAAAAAAAAACATTTTTTAAAAATATTTTTAATTTATTTCAATCATAATTTAATTTCCAATTTCATATAACTGACTATCTCAAATGTTTTTTTTGTTTTTTTAATTTTTTCTTTGTTGTTGAATGTTCTTGTTGCTATATAAACCGGAATCTTTATTAAGTCATAAGCACTAAAGCTTATATGTAAAAATAGGGAATTACAAAAGTGGCAATTTATACTTTATTAATAAAATAAAAATGCAAAAAAATCAATTAATTAAACTATTAAACCTTTTTATCGTCAATAAAGAAAATCTAATTGAACTCTTTGCCCAGCCGCTCTAGCAATAATTACTTAATAATTCGACGTTTACATCAAATCATATTAATTTTTAATAATTAAATAATTTAAAATATATAATTATGTTGAAGGGAGTTTAAAAGACGTGGAGATGGGGAGTGGGGCCCCAAGCTTTTAACTCATCACATGCACTTTCTAAGGGCTCGATCAAATTTCATCACCAAAATATTGCTCTAGGTAAATAGAAAATATTATGAATTTAATTAAGTGAGATTATAATTTAATTTATATCTGTCACTTAACTATAAGATTCAAATGTTAAAATACAATAATGTATATTCATATTAGTAATCTTTAATAATTACAAAAATATTCAAGCTAATTTACATGCACATCAATTATTAATGAATAAAATATCATTACATGTTATTCTTTGTTAGAGAAGGTGGTATTATTAAGATTTAAATAAATAAAATTAAAAAGTAATCATCTAATTATAATGACAGATTATATACAGACTTTAGTTCCATTATTTATTGTTAATGAAAAAGTAACAAAGATTTTATGTACCAATGAATACAATAAATATTTTATTGAACATTTATAAATATAAAAAAATCAATAAATAAATAATTTTTTAAAAAAAGTTTTTGCTATAAGACGCGCGAGAAATTTCCAAAGAGCGAGCATGTGGAGGGGTTCCCAGAAGAGTTCTTTTTTACTACTGTTTGAGTGCCGTGTGGACCCCAGCACCGACACATCAAACCGCCCTTATAAAATATTTTCATGTATTTCTTGGTTTCCCCAGTTACAGAATTGCAGTTGGCAATTTCAAAATTTTCTCCCAATATTTCCCTCTCTTTTTTTACGGTTACTATTTACTGAGGCCCACACTCCTAACCCCAATGTTGACTTATAACTTAGTTGATCAAGTTTTCGATTGGTTAAAATATTTGTTGATTTAAACGCTAAAAAAAGATAATTGAATTTTGGAGAAAATAAATATTTTTAGAAGAAGCATAAATTATTTTTCGTAAGCTTCAAAAATAATTTCTTCGAAAAATACTTATTTGCCTGTCGTGCTTTGATAAAAATACACTGGAGAGTAATTTTTAAAAATAACAATATGAACAATGTCAAAAGTTGTTTTTTTAAATTTATTGACCAAACACAAGTCAGCTTCATCAAAAAGTATTTTTGATACGCATCTTATAAAAAATACTTTCAAAAATAAAAGTTTCGGGATTAAAAGCTGACCAAACACTGATACATTCCACTAATTGAGCTAAGTCATCGTAGTAACAATAGTCTTTAAATTTAGTTCAATTTAAAAATTAACTCATGAAAGGGAGAATTATTTAAATTCTATATAAAAATTACTTATTTATTAATTAATAGAGCTGTACATTTTACTTCTTACCACAATGAGATGAATTAGATTTATCGTTTACTGAAAATTTTGATTTCAAAACACATGCAATAGAAAGTTTTAGAAGCCATTTGGTTATGAATTTGATGATATTAGATAAAATTTATTATTTCAAGTTAAGTTAAAAAAAATAATTTATTAAAGATGTGTTTTAGAGGTTCTATATTATTGAGTTTATCAACTCAATATTTTTGCCAGAACATAAATCATTAAAATTATAAGAATGTTTATTTAATTTTTATAATTTTAAAAATTAATCAATTAAATTTAGGATTTTAATTTTATGGATTTTTTTTGTATTTTGGAATTTTTTAAAAATAAAAAATTTATATGTCCAAACAGGCCTTAATATGGGACATTTCTTTAGTGGATCATACACAATCACAGAATGGATAATTATATATGAGAACAGTAATAAAGTTCTGTAGTCTGTACCGCACTTTTAAATATGCCACGCCCTTTTCATCACCTTCACTTTAATTCTTCCCTCCTACCCCATTTCTCTCTCCTCACTCTTCGAGAACCCACTCTTTCTTCTTTTAAATTCCTTCTATTTCCATTCTGTTTTCTTAATATAGCAAATTTCAGGGCAACGCAAAGTTAAGCAGAATAATGGCGCCGCTAAAACTCGCGGCAGCGGTGTTTTTAGTGGTTGTTGTGAGTACAGTAGTAGCAGATGATCCTTACAGATTCTTCGACTGGAATGTTACTTATGGCACCATTTATCCTCTTGGAGTTCCTCAACAGGTTTGTTTCTCTTTCATGTGTTTCTGTAAATGCAATGTGTGTGTTTTTCTTCTGGATCTGGGTTTTTAGGGGGTTTATTTTGATCAATATGCTCATCCATTCTCTGTTTTGTGTAGGGAATTCTGATCAATGGACAATTTCCTGGCCCTGATATTTACTCTGTCACCAATGACAATCTCATTATCAACGTCTTCAACAGCTTGGATGAGCCTTTTCTACTGTCCTGGTAATTCACCAAACTTCCATTTTTTTTTTCACACAATTTGTGCGTTGATTACGTTGAAGATCATGTATCGCCGTTAACATATATTTTGGGTTCTGAATTCAATGTTGAATCTCCAATTTGCCTCGGGGCTTTACAATTCTCAAGTGCATTGGTTTGGACAAAACTTTTTTTTTTAAAAATTTCGATCTCTGCAGTCAGATCTCACAATGATAAGCGGATTTGAGAGTTAAACTAAACTCGCAGTTTTTTGCGAACTTAGTATATATATAAACGAAAATTTTTAAATGTATGCATTCAAAAAGATATACTCTGTTTCGAGATGAACTCACTCTAGATTCTGAATTCGCGTTTATCTGCCGCCCTTTTAGTACAATAGGCAGACTGATGTTTTCGAAACCAGTTGATATAAACTGTTATGGAGTTACTGCTAGCTTGTGTAATGGATGTTAGTATACAGATCTACATTTTTCTAAACATTGTTCAACTATGTAAATGTTGTTCTTTGTACGCAAAGAGAAATCTACTAAGCTTGTATCTTGGGCACGGCAGAAAGCAAAAAACAGAGCCTAGTTGGATACAAGGGAGTCCTTTTTCGACTGACTCTTTCTCATTTAGCTGATCCTTGCGTCGTTCCAAAGAAACAACTCAATTTGGAATTTTGGATCAATTCATTTTCATGTAGAATAGTACTCCTTCCCCTCACTTTTTACTTTTCCCATTTAGACCTTCCACGTTTTCAAAAAAATAGTAATTGACACAGGTGTTTTATTATAATATTCTTTGTTTAACTTTAGGGGTCGGGAGTAAAATATGAAGGAAAAAAGAATACTTTTGTTTTGATATATTAAAAGTGATAAGTATAAGCGAAAATATATTTTTAACGAATAAATAAAAATGAAAGAGTGCTGAGTACTAGTGAATAAGTTCAAAATAGATGAAGTGCCGCCACACAAGTAGATTTGATCTAACAACCGAATGATTCGGTGCACAAAAACTAGTGTTGGAATTATTCATTTTGTGGTTTTAGGGGTAAGGATTTGGACGACAAGTTGACAAGTTCCACTTGCTTACTGCTGGCTTCTACTAAACCAAAATAGGAAAAATTACCACATGGGCTTTGACATCAACATTTTGTAAGTCTCGTCGGAATCTTCGTGGCTTTTTCTAAATTCACACGCCACGAATCTAATTTTAGCGATTTTCGGCAGCAGCTTTAAAAAGTTAGTTATCTAGCTGTATAATTAGTAGCAAGTTGTTTTCCAATTAATCATTCTAGACAACGATGTACAAGCAACAATGCTTGAATAATGAAATGCGATAATATGAATGAGATTGTTTCACTTTATAAAAAAATTTACGCGTTGAGATTTGGTAAATGAAGTTTAGACAACATAAATAGGGGTTTAACATCAGTTAAACCATAAGATTCGTGATGGATATGGGTTTAATATCATGATAAAAGAATTGACTTTAAGTCTAATACAATTTTAAAAGATAATTTATGAGGTAAATATTAACTAAGATCATAAAAAGATAATATTTCATATCTTACACGATATTTAAATTTTAGATATCGAGGTTTAGTATTAAAAAAAATTATTAGTAAAGAGCACCATACCACTTATTACTTAGGTTATATTTTACAATTCAAATAATTAGATCAGTAAATTTCGAATATAAAATAATTAAAAAAATAAAAAATAAATAATGTGAATTGTTCATAATATGTGCAAATTCACATGGCTACTAGGGTCTGCTGAACAATTGATGTGTGTTTGATAAAAAGATTGAATGTAACTAGTCGGTGGGTCATGTGAAATGCATGTGAAAAGTAGCTGCAAAACTCTGTGTCTATGCATCTTACTCTGGTCTCTTTGAGGGTCGTGATTTGTCCTTGAATGTGGACAACATAATAATTTAAATAGTCGAAAGCGCAGTGTGTTGGCCATTTCAGCTCTTTTGTTTCTATTATACATGTAATCTTTTTTAGACCTTACATTCTTGTTTAGTTTTAAAATATTAGGTAAATCAATGTCTCTCATAATGTTCGCTTTGTGCATGTTCATATTATATTTTGCATTATCAAATCTAAAAATTTAAAGTTAATATCTGATTATCTCAAAATATACATGTAGGAACGGAATACAGAACAGGAGAAACTCGTTTGTAGATGGAGTATATGGAACAACATGCCCAATACCCCCAGGAAAAAATTATACTTACGTTCTACAAGTGAAGGATCAAATAGGGAGTTTCTACTACTTCCCTTCTCTTGCATTCCACAAAGCTGCTGGTGGTTTTGGAGGGATTAGGATTCTCAGCAGGCCTAGAATTCCCGTTCCTTTCCCGGAGCCTGCAAACGATTACACAATCCTCATTGGAGATTGGTACAAAAAGAACCACACGGTATTAATTCTTTTATATTATAAGTATATAAAAATTTAAAAGTTAAATTCGACAAAATTCATTTAAATCTCGTAAATACATAGGGACACTTGCATGTACTAATAGTTGAAGGACCGTGGGTCTATGAGTTGTTCAATCACTAATGTCTTAAGAGTGTCGGTAAGGTAAAGTGGCAAGTTTATTTTTTCTTCTTCTTTTGGAATTTAGTGTGCTTTTTCTCGTGGGCCATTATTTGTTATTGGGTCTGTCATTGACTCAATCTTTCATTAGTGCGGGCCCATAGGAGACATTAGCTGGAAAGTGCACCTATCTATTATGAGTTAACAAGATTATGCAGAGTCATGTGATTTCTGGATTTGTCAACCAAGTAGTATAACTTTCAATACTGAAGGGCTAGCTAGGATTATTGTTTTGAAAAGAAAATGTAGATGTATAAGTTTGAGTTTGAGTTGAAAGGAAATAAATTTTAGCCATTGTTTAGTGATACAAACTCAAATTTATTTATTATTTCAATTTCGTCATATACAGGCCTTAAAAACAATTCTTGACGGAGGCAAGAAGTTACCTTTTCCTGATGGCATTCTTATCAACGGTCGTGGCCCTAATGGTGTTACTTTCACCGTTGAGCAAGGTAAAAAGAACGACGATTATTGGTTCGCATGGGAATTCATAGCCTAATGTCATCACAGTTCTGAAAATTTAACAGTGAGTTTTTCTTGTAACAGGGAAAACTTACAGATTGAGGATATCCAATGTTGGATTGCAAAATTCACTGAATTTCCGTGTTGAAGGACACAAGATGACATTAGTTGAAGTAGAGGGAACACACACATTGCAGACAACTTATTCCTCACTTGATGTTCATGTTGGCCAATCCTACTCTGTCCTCATTACAGCTGATCAAGAAGCAAAAGACCACTACATCGTTGTTTCATCCCGTTTCACGACTCCGGTCCTCACCACCACCGCTGTACTTCACTATAGCAGCTCTAACACCCCTGTCTCCGGCCCTCCTCCTGGTGGACCTACCATTCAAATTGACTGGTCCCTTAACCAGGCCCGCTCCATCAGGTATGTCCAGTTTCCATTAAGCTCATACTTGGAGCGTGGTAGGTTTAACTGATTAAAAGTAGCGGATAAGTATCAACTGTTGAAAAATAGTTTTACTTGTTTGGTATTAATGCCCATAACCTGATTATTGATTGTGTATTTTAGGACAAACTTGTCAGCAAGTGGCCCAAGGCCAAATCCACAAGGTTCATACCATTATGGTATGATCAACACAACCAGAACCATTAGACTTGCTAGCTCTGCTGGTCAAGTAAACGGCAAGCAGAGATATGCAGTCAACAGCGTGTCGTTTGTGCCACTTGATACTCCTCTCAAGCTTCTCGACTACTTCAAGGTTGGAGGTTTCAAAGTTGGAAGCATATCTGATGCCCCAACTGGTGGAGGAATTTACCTAGACACGTCTGTCCTAGGCACCGATTACAGGCAATTCATTGAGATTATATTCGAGAACAATGAGGACATCGTCCAGAGCTGGCATCTTGATGGCTACTCTTTCTGGGTTGTAGGGTATGCTAATGAACAAAATTTACTAATACTGACCTATGATTTGCTAAACATATACCTTATTTCATTCTTGATTTTGAATTAATTCTAATGTTAAATGCAGGATGGATGGAGGCCAATGGACTCAAGCAAGTAGGAACGGATACAACCTTCGCGATGCAGTTTCACGTTGCACAACTCAGGTAAAAACTAAAACGAACAAAACAGAGGAGAACAGAATTTGAAGTCACTTGTTTATTGATCAAAAGGTAGACTAACGCTACAAAAATGTGAAAATGCAGGTGTATCCCAAGTCATGGACTGCAATATACATTGCATTAGACAATGTAGGAATGTGGAACCTAAGGACTGAATTTTGGGCGCGACAGTACCTCGGACAACAACTATACATGAGAGTTTACACAACATCAACCTCATTGAGAGACGAATATCCGATTCCAAGGAACGCTCGTCTTTGTGGCAAGGTGGCTGGACGGCACACACGACCACTTTAAATCTAAGTCTGCAATTCTAGTAGAGGAGAATTTTACTTATACAATCCTAGTATTATTGTGATTTTAGAAGTAATGCCTTATTACTACTACTACTAGTTTCTAATTTGAATGACCTTAGCTCAAGGTCGCATTCTTTCTTCAATTCCACGAAACATTGTATTTTGTTCTTTCTTTTTCCTCATTGCTGTAGTTGTCTTAAATTATTATTACTCTACAAATGAAGTGTCTTTTCTTCATTGTATGCAGATTTCCAGTTACGATGTTGTTGTTGTTTCTTTCTTTCTTTTTCTTTTTCTTTTTCTAGTCCATTTTCTTTACATGATTAGAGAAGCTTATGTTCAGAATTCAGACATATAGTTTGCCGGCTTTTGGGTCTCTAATAATATAATTTGGATTTGGACACTTTTCAACTTGGTGTAAAATGTTCCTACCAAAAACAATTCCATCCTCCACCATAATTGTTATAGGTATTTATTGATCTGATTCATTCGCTAACATTTTTTTATCAGTCATAATTGTAAAAAAACGAATCTTAGTCTAATTCTATCTCAAAAACTAGCTCATTTGAAGAGGACTATCCAAGACTACTTATGTCATTAACGACCAATGTTAGACTTCTTCACTCTTCAACAATAACCTAATCAATGCGCATAATAAATGCATTTAAACATTCATAAGTGAACGAATTGTTGCAACCTCAAATCATATTGGTCGCAAATTTAATGAGTATTTAACATTTGTGGCTCTCAGCATTAATTTACAACCAATATTTATAAGCCGCCTACATAAATACTCCTATCTTATTTTAAGGAGCATTTAACTCTTTTACCTTTTTATTTTAACTATTGAATTGTCAATCTTATAATTAAGTCACAAAGCTATTTTTACTTAATCTCCACTACTTTATTGTATCAAAGTCATTAAAATAATATTTCTAACAAAATAATCACGTAATTTTTATATTAAATTATCAGATAAAGTACATAAATAAATTTTAGTTAATTAAAAAGTCATTCAACTTTCGAAAATATTAATAGCTCAGTTAGTTGGCTATGTAAACTTTCATCTTATTGGCATTTAATTTTCCATCTTATAATCTCCTCCTCCTTTTGAAAAAGAAAATTCTCTAACTTTGCCTAAATAACATTTAGTCCACTATCATCATATCTCCTTCGTTTCCTTCTAATGACTTTTTGTGATACTAATGCAAAGTTGGATGATTTCTTTGTTTTGAAAAATAATTTAGTAACTTACATGGTATTAAGGAAAGTTAAAAGACTTTTTATTAAAAAAAATTATAATATTTAAGCCAATTTTTAGCGTAGTTTTGTACAATTATATCACACTTGTTGTACTTGTACCTTGTGGATTACTGATTGTACATACTAATAGTAAAATTCTACTATCAGCTTCCATGTGCATCCCCAAGCCTAGTTGAAAAATCGAATTCGCAAGGGCGAAAGTTTTATGTGGAGTAAGTCTTGTTAAAATTAAAATTATTAAATAAGTTTTAAAATTAATATAAAAAAATGCAAAATTCAACTTTCTATTAAATTTTAAGAATTAAGAAGTTAAAAAAAATTTAAAAATCAAAATGTTTTTTATTTCTAGCCCTCATTTTTTTTTGTGTGTGTTTTACCGAGTAAAGAAATATAATTCAACGTGCAAGCTACAAAGTGAAAACACATCATCCTTTATCACTTATTCTAATTTGACGTTTTTGATTTCTTCTTTATTTTCTTTTTCAAGTTAATTTATAAATCTTTCCTCAATTTTTTTAAAAGATGACCGGCTGTTATTTTTTTTAAATTCACTATTAACTTTGATTAAATTTTAAAATAAAATAATTTTATGTACATAATCACTTATTTTATATTTTCTTAAAATTTCTATGTAATTTTATTTTTTGATTACAGCCAAACAAAGTCCTAAGAATCACACTAATATGAAATAACATTTTTTTGGGATAAAATTGGATCAAATTTGAAGGTTTACCTTGAAAAAATAACAGAAAAGAAAAGGGGGAAACAGTGCGATTTATTTGGTTTAAAAAGTAGTGCCGCCGGTCGCCAAAATTTTCCTGATACACGAGATGGCCGGTGAAGTAGCGGCGGAAGAGGTTTGCGCCGTCAAGCACTTGAGTTCGGCTGAAGTTGCGGCGGAGGAGGAGAAGCTACGTCTTCTCCGCGAAGCCGTCCATGCGCTGCCGGTGAACGCCGTAAAAGATTTATGGTCCATTGGGGTATGAATGTTCTTTATTGATACTCCCATAAAATGATTAATTTTGTTTCTCAGAAAGGAGTTGAACTTTCTAGTGTATGTTGTTGAGTAAGATTTTGTTATCAATCAAATTGAGTGATAGTTTCTTTTGTTTGAATGTTTAGTTTATTTCTAAGAAATAAAAACTTGAACTTTCTTGTAGTATCACGTAGATATTCCTATATTAGTATTAGTGTAGTTCATTGAAACTATGAATCGTTAGGAGGAAGGAAAGAAAAAGGTTCTAGTAGTTTTAGCTTTTGAGTTAATTCCTAGAACTAGAATTCATTCTACATGAATAACATGATGAGCTGCCAATATATGTTGATATTAACTTGCTTAGCAGTTTTGGTTTATAAATTTAATTGTTTTAGATTTCTTAGGGATACTGGAAAGCTTTCTGTAAATTCTAGAAAGATATAGTTACTGTTCTCCTGAGTTGTGCTTTTGTGGAGGTGAAAGATTGGGATTGATGTCAGAAAGCGTGAGGGAATGCAAAAAATTATCTGATATGCTATCAGAAAGATATTCGAAAATTATTGGAGTGTTCTTGGCTGTTTGATGCTTTTGAACATGATCCACGCGCCAATGAATTTTAGGATTGTATTTCGTTAATAGATAAAAACAAAGTAAATCATTCAGGAAGAAAGGGTAGTGCCATATCAAATGAGAGAATGCAGCCAGACTTGGAAAAGAAGCAGGAGTTTATGTAACAAGGCATCGGTTAGATTTTACCTTCCAATGTTAAAATATAGGAGAGAGGTATTCACATAGTAAAACAGGAAACTTTTCTGAAGTATGGGAAATATTTCAAAGAGCTTCTTTGAGATTTAATTAGATCATTAAAGATAGAAAGCTGAATCACTAGTAAAGAAATTGGGATGGGGGGTTTGGCATGTCAAAACAAAACGCGAAGTTTCTCAGTGAATCTTCATTTTCTTAGAGTAGGTTGGGTATGAAATGTACTAAGGTTCTAGAAGTTGCATTCATGTGTTACTTCAAATATCTGTTGATCATGTTATATGACATAGTATCTTTCTGTTTCAATTCACAGAAAATAGAGCTATTTGAGTTGAATTGGGAGAGCTCTTACTACAGACTCCCTCTTTGTTATAGCAGGAGGTTTCAAACATGTCCTTTTGATAAAATCCACAATCATCCCTCCGTTTATTTATTCACAGGATATTTTAGCTTTAAGGTGGGTTAACATAGTTGAATGTTGCATTTGCTAGAAGTGATGAGAGGAGCAATGAATTCTATACTTTCACCTATATGATTATAAAAAGCTTTTGAGGACAACACTCCTGCCAAGTGCATGGATCTTGGAAGGTGCTGACTTATGGTTGGTGGAGAGGTTTGCAAGAACATTATGGGTGCAAAATTTAATGATTAAATTTATTGATTTGTTTGCAAAAAGACTAAAATGACTGAAGTTTTTGAACACTAATATATTGGTGGACTAAAACTACGTCTTTGCAAATTATGAAGCTAAAGCTTACTAGAAGATTTACCTGATCAAAAAGTTTAATAAGAGTATTTTGTTAAAGTTGGTTTCTGGTGAGTCAAGTCCATTTTTTGTTATTTCAAAGCCATGTCAAGTGGCTTGTTGCACTATCCATACTTGAGGAACTATCTTCTTCTAAAGAAAGAAGCGAATAATTGGTGAAGGTAATTTGGTTATTGACTGTGATCGGTCATCCATCTGTGATTAGTTTGTCTTGTCATTTGAGTAGAAGATGTTTTCTATTAATTCTTAATCTAGCAACTCATAAATTTCTTTTATTTTGTTTGTTTGGTTTTAGGCATGCGTTCGATGCATTTTTCGACTATTTGGACTTCATGAGCTCATGTGTGCACATCCTTCACTCTCAATATCAAAGTGGTGTGATATTTTAGAAGAAGTAATGAGAAAGAAAGACGTTGACACGGCTGATCATCCCCAAAAAGATAGAGAATTTAGTAACGAGCAATCACATCAAGAACGATCAAGGGAGACAAACTTTTGCAAAGTTTGCTTAGGCATTTTGCAATTTCTCTATTATGACGATGCTCAAACTTTATTGAAAAAGTATAGTGCCAATGACTTTGCTTTAGTAATTTCTGAACTTGTAAAGCAACAATATCAACAAATTGATAGTTTTTCTCTTGAAGTCTCATTACCTTCGGCTGTAACAGAAAATGAGCAAGCAGTCTGGTAAGATTTTTGAGTCTCATGAATTTCTTTATCAATTTCATTCATGTTGGTTAGGAGGGTCAGATGCCCCTCCCAAATCTTTATGCTAAAAGATATGACTGCATATTATTTTCTTTCTTTGGTCTGAAACTAATACTTGGCATTTGTTGGTTTCCACCATTAACTTCCCTATATAT
>JACEIK010001336.1:38254-66660 GCA_018107945.1 Datura stramonium
CCAAGAGAAGGCTGAATGTCAGTTCATTTCTATAAAAGACATCTTGAAATTATTAGTGATAAATCCATTACAAAGATTGTTGGTAATATGATCTTCTTTTCTGATCTCTTTTGCGCTTCTTTAGTAATATCAATATTTTGAACCTTTAGGGACTAGAATTATGTTGGTAATAATTGTTATTTTTCATTTTGGTGTGAATATATATGATATGGACCCTCCCATTGCTATAGCCATAAGCTATGGCAGCTCCAGCTCTCAACCGCAGGGTGCGAGGCCAGGATGGGCTCAGCGGTCAGCCTCCATTCTAAATATGTTAAAAGATACCTTGAAATTGAGAACATACATTGGGGACAAACGTTCTAACTGAAATGCGCTGTGCTGGTTGCTCAATATACAACCTGTAAGAGGATATATATGTAATAGTTTGTTCATGTTCTGCAGGGTGTAAGATCTAGTCAAAGTTCTTTTCGCATTCGCTTAACATACTCACTTTCTGATGCATTAACAAGAGATGACGTTCAGGAAGAGAATGGAGGAAATAAGAGGAGGAAAACAGGCATGCTATCTTGTCAAATGCTTCTCTTTTTCCTATTTGAGATTTAAGTTTATAATACTTATACCTTACCTGCTGTCATATTGTTACTGTGTCTCAAGGGTTGAGACACTATTGGAGGTGATAGTTGTCTTGTGGGCAGGTTGGGATAGATAAGCATGCGTTCTTCATTTTTCTTTTGTTTTGAACAATATTTAGTTTTCATGTATTCCTCTTGTTAGTGAATCTCATGGCCTCAGATACTAGGATCATGTAAACAGACGACACTACTGATGTTTTGACTGTTTACTCTATGAAGCTCATGTCAAAAGATATTCTGTTTTAGGTTCTTCCAATTCTTTCCCTTGCCTATATTTAGTACTCCAGTAGTATCATCCTTTAATATTCATATTTTTCTTTCATATGCTGTCTAGAGCTGACTGGTTGGGAAGATTATCGATATGTTCCAACAGCTTTAGTTAAATTGTAATTTAAGGATCTTGCTCGTTTCAATATTAGGAGATTTATGAATCTAATATCAATGTTCAAAGGAAGTAGTTTTGACTCCAGTAGTATCATCCTTTAATATTCATATTTTTCTTTCATATGCTGTCTAGAGCAGACTGGTTGGGAAGATTATCGATATGTTCCAACAACTTTAGTTAAATTGTAATTTAAGGATCTTGCTCGTTTCAATATTAGGAGATTTATGAATCTAATATCAATGTTCAAAGGAAGTAGTTTTGAAACAGAAGGAAAATAGAGATCCATGAATTGTGACTTCTATGCTCCTGCATTTGTTTATTGGATCTAATAGCAAAAGTGAATAAGTATTCTCTCAGTACTCTATATTTTCTGATTGCCTGTGCTAAAAAGTTCCATTATGTGCTCCATAATATCTTCTGGATCAAATGTTGCTTGGTTGCCATCCCATAATTTATTTGGGAGCAATAGAAAGTATAACTGATCGTTGACAGACAAAGCAGGTTTTAGTGGTGAACTAAAGACAGCCGGGGAATCTGTTGCTCCCCATGTTGAGTCTTTTGATAGTCATATTGGTGATGGAGACGGACTGACTAAAGTTTGTCCCAAGGAGTCCCAAGATCTCAGTTGTAGTTACTTAATGGCTCAGTTAGATAAGGTATTGCGTCCATGTGTACTCAGTTGGGTGTTTCTCTGACTTTCATTTATTTTTCTGCACTTCATATGATGGAATTCCTGTCTAAGTATATTTAACGTGCATATTTTCTATCATATGTAGTGAGATATTCAATTTTCTAAACTTACAGGTCAGTAAGCCTTGTTGTCTGACCATTCATTGCTGTAGAAGCCCTATATATATTGGAGGGAGATATCTTAAGGTATAGTAAATTCAACTGCAAAGACCCATGAATAAGCACCAATGGTTGTTTGTCATCATAGAATTCTGAGCTCTGCATCCAATTTAGTTTTTTGACTCCACAATGTTATCGCCAGTATTTATGCTGCTTTCTGTACTTCATAAAGGAGTAATAAGACTAGAAGGAGAAGGATGCAAAAGGTTGTGGTGAAGTAAAATCATCCTATGTGAAGGACTGTTATAGGATGTATGTAGATTGGTATTGTTGCTTGAGAAAATCATAACTGTCAGGTGAAACTCACTATCCTTTGACTATTAACTACAATTTGGCATTTTGTAGGCTAAACATTGTACACCAATAACTTGCACATGTACCCGGCACCTTAAGACACTGGGTGAAGTAACTCAAGACTTTTGTAAACCCTTGCAAATCGGGTGGCTTTAGTAATATATAGGAATGTAATCATCAATCCAAAACCTGGGATAAGTAGAGTGACTAAAAACATTTATTATCCCTTTAGATGCCATTTTAAATCTGATGTAGGACATTATATAACTCTTAACAATTTGAAATTGTGGAAGGTGGCTTATACTTCAAATCTAACTTATTAGGCTACCATCATATAGTATATAATTAGTCAGCTAAGCTCATTCTTGGTCTCCCCACTGTTATAGGACATGTGAAGCAAGCAAGCCCATGTGCTAATGCCATGTCTGTTCCCGAGAAGGGTTATTTCTATATTGTGAATTCGGCTTCCTGCCCATTATCATCAAACTTTATCTTTGACCAATCCTTCTTAATTCGATAGTCCATTTTAAAAGTTGTTTTGACGGAGTATTGACCAACTGAGAATGTTCCTTTACTGCAGTATTCAAGAAATGTTAGCCAGACACGCTGGGTTATTGATGATGAACGAATGGGAGAAGCATCCATTGAGGTATCACCTGTTCTTATAGTAGTAATTTCTATTATCAAGTAAATACTGGGATAGTAAATGTTACCCCTTCTTTGAATGTTCTCTTAGGAAATAGTAGGTGGGGCCATCCTTCCTATCTTCCAGGGTGACAATTATAAGTTCCATGCTGCCGGTAGGGAGGACATTGATGTAAGAAAGATCTGGTTTCTGATAGACCAATAAGTATTGGATGATTATTGATCCTCTAGTCTCAACACTACCTTTCTCAGGTTCGGATGCTGGGTACAGGCCGTCCTTTTCTGGTAGAGATACAAAATGCACGCCAGGTCCCTTCTGAAGTGCTCATAAAAGAAATAGAGAGGAAAATTAACAGTCTAGAAAGTCAATACGTGAGTTAATTAATACTTCTAAGCTGTCTTTGATAACTTAAATGAGTGTGCAGCTCATAGCACCCATCATTTGCCCATTAATATATGCGCCAGCCTTTACATATTTTGCACGCAGGTCCGGGTTAAAAATCTCAGAGCTGTAGGTAGTCAAGGGTGGGACCTCATGCGTGAAGGAGAGGCGGAGAAGCAGGTAAACTTCTGGTTATTTAAGCTAGTACTAGCTGTATTTACCAGCTGATCTTTGCTGAATAAATTATTTATTTCCCATTCCATTTTTTCATAAGAAGTTTCTGTCCATCCAATACAGAAGCAGTATGCTGCATTGGTGTGGATTTCTCATCCTGTCAGTGATGAAGATTTGCAAACTATATCATCACTAAAGGAATTGGTGAGTGGTTCTTTATTTGCATTTAATGGTAAGAGTTTGAAGAATTCCTAATCGTTGTGAAACTAATGATAAAGGTATCACAAATATATTCTTATATGTATAAAAAAGTGTATCAGGAATATATTGAAATAAACAACTAAGACCAAGATTACCTTTAGCATATCAACAACAACAACAACAATATATCCAGTGTGATCCCACAAGTGGGGTCTGGGAAGGGTGAGATGTATGCATACCTTATCCTTATCTTTATGGGGTAGGGAGGCAATTACCTTTAGCATATCATAATTGGAAATGAAGTGTACATCTATTTGCTTTGGAAAAAACACCGTTTATATTTTCATAGAGCACTAGCTTTTATTAACTGTTGGGGCGTCTGTCATGATTGTTCATGTATCATATTCCCACTTTTTAATTATGAGCTTTAAACTACTGCTAAACATGGGCCTAGCATCAAATTTGGTTGTGTAATTTGATACTTTGCTAAGGGCTGATCCAACACCATCTTTTGTGGGAATATGTTACATTTTCTCTCCTTTTGTTGGTTTCTCTGGGCTTCAGAAAGTAGCTCAAAAGACGCCTATAAGGGTTCTTCATCGCCGAAGTCCATTGGAGAGAGAGAAAATTATACATTGGTATGAACAATTTCTAGCAACAGACTAACACCTATGGGTTTACTTCTGTATCAATCTCTGACTAGCATTGTTTCTTCTGCTAGGATGAAAGTGGAGAGAATATCTGGAAGCTCACAATATCTTCTATTGCATCTGTGTACTCAGGTTACCGTCTACAATTGACATTACTTTTTCTCCTCTAACTATGTTTCTGTGAAAGAGAATAAGCTAACAAATACCTATCTCAAATTTCTTTTGATATCGGAAAAGATAATGCCTAATAGTGTTTCAGGATATCAAAGAAAGATGTCATGGGAAGAGGGGAATTGTCATTGCCTCTGTTTCAAATTGGAACTGTTCTTTCACTTTGTGTAATAGTTTAGGTCTTAAGATTATGTAAATTGGTCCATTCTTTGTTGGCTTTAAATGTTAAGTTGTACAAATTTGGATCTGGAAGTATAAATGTGGTGTTAGATAGTGTTTTAGATTTTTTTTTTGTTTTTGAAATCAGAACAAGGAATGGTATATGAAGTTAGAAGAATTGTTTGATCTCCGAGAAGAGTTAGGATGATGTTCAATCTGAAGTAGAAGTGAATATTAGTATTTTCCAAAATAAGCCGTACATCTAAATACTTTTGTCTTCACAATTGATGGAAAGCTCTTCTTTTCCCCTTCTTGATTTCTCGTTTCATTTTCTTTTGTTGGTGGTGGTGGTGTGGGGGTGGTGTGGTGTGTGTGGGGGAATGCATAGGAAAGAAGTGAAAGATGCCAGAGAGGAAGTTTATGGGAGCCTCTTCTTTTACCATCAAATTTCTCGGGTGTGTATGTGTGTGAGTGTACGCTTGTATATACTTATTTATTCATGTCTCCTTTGACCTCCAAAGATAGATTGTTCCAAGGCTCGAGGGTCCTTAACCTATTGTGAATCTTTTCACATTGTCATCTCTGTAATGCATGATTTGTCTAAGGGCTAAAAAGTTCTTTCAAAATTATTGTGAATGAGCATAATGCAGTGACAGTTGTCTATTACAGGCTGGGACATATATCAAGGAATTTGTTCATGGGGATTTTGGTCGCACTCAACCCAGGTATAAAGTGGTTATCCATCGTCTTATCCATTTAGTTTAGGTTGTGCTTTTCGCTTTACCATTATATGGTTGTTATTAGTCGGTCTTACTTTATTCTCACCATTCCTCGAGCCGAGGGTCTATCGGAAACAACTTCTCTACCTCCTAGGTAGGGTTAAGGTGTGCGTACACTTACGCTCCCCAGACCCCACTTCGTGGGAGTACACTGGGTATGTTATTATTGTTACTTTATATTTTATTCTCATCATTACATGCTCCCCCAGAAATACTTTTTTTTTTTTGAAAATCTTCCCCAGAAATGTTGTACTCTGAGGGGCCATAATGTGACCGTAGAGAGGATTATGATCTTCTGAAATTATAGTGAGGAATAATAATAATAATTAATTTTTGTGGCAAAAAAATGCTCCCATTGGTAAAATTACCAGTTTCAAAAAAAAATGCTGCCATTGGTCCTCATTTTGCAAGTATTAGGCACACTTTCTGCATCGGTTGTGCGATCAAACTAGTGTTTTTTTGGTTACACACTTATTGCAAAACACAAAAAAAGGTTAGGTCACTAAATATGAAACCGAACCCACTCCCCTTAGAGAGGAGGTTATGTTCTTGGAAAATTGAGCCAAACCATTGGACAACAAATTAGATCCTTCCACTAACCAACGATGAAGTGACCATGTCCGTTTGACAGTAGCAGCATAAATCGAACATGGCAGCTCAGTAGAAGCTGGAATAGTTCACCATTTAGCAATCATCTACTTTATGTGCAGCATCTGGTGTTATAGTTACAGGGTTGTGGTATTAATCACTGCAAGGACAACTCAAGTTTAGATTCATGATCTGTAACTGATATTTGAATTTTTTGTACGGATTTGGATGAGGAGTCTGTCGCCGTTTGTGTCAACAATAGGTGTAATTTAGTCTGTGAGACACATTGTATCCAATTATTGTGCTCTGTTGATCCACTTATCAGCTCTTCAACCTTAAACTTACAAATCTTTTTGTGTACTGCAGTGTTGGTTCAATTCTTGGTTGCAGAACAGAGATACTGCAACTCGATGTTACAGACGTGAAAATGGATTGCTTTTAGGTAGAATGAAAAGACTAATATTCTTGGATCCAGGGATTTGCATTTGAACATTACTTTTACATCCTTCTTTTGGTGCAACATGTTGTATGCGTCATAACATGAGATTTTCTACTATATGTATGATGAAACATCTGCAAAATCAGTTGATCGTAGATGCAGTCTTCCCAATTCGTATGGTCAGAAGCAGAACGGAGATGTCATAGCATTTGTGTGGCTATAAACATTTCTCGTTAAGGGTAAAATGAAACGAGTTAAGTCAATTGTTCTAAATATAGAAGCATGTCATTCTTTTTTGAACAGAGGAATACTATTTAATCATTCTTCCTCGAAACAAAAAGGAACTATACCAATTTCCCTTTCATAGGAATATTATGTACACATCATTGCTGGGGACTTATTGTCCTTGCCAGCTTTATATACACACAGGAAAGGGTGCATGCAAAACAATAAAAACTTAGAAACTATATCAGCAGGTTATCCTAAGTGAGAAGTTCATCTTGTTAAAATTCTTTCCCTTGCACCCTCGTCTCTAATAGCCGATCTTGACTTGTTTGAAACTGAGCTGTAGTTATTGCACCCTCACGCGAAAACGCTGGGAGTCTTATTTATTTCCGAGAACTCTGCATTTGTAAACAGGTTGGTTTTATTTGGTAATGAACCACTAACTGTGAAGACATCAAAATCCATCCACCTTAATGTGTTTCACTATTTTCCTTATTATGCCTTTGTACAAACATCATTTTACTCAACCCAAGCAGCACCCAACTCTTTAGCCATGAATGCATATCTGTCTGCAGCTTCATCAATCTGCAATGCATGTTAATAAAGATTCAATAAAATCTGACTTTACCAATCGGCAGCTCGGGTCGGTAGCGGGCTAGCGGGGCATTGCTACAATAGCTACTATCAACCCGACCCCTCGAGGTTGCAAGAGAAATGGTTATATTGGTAAGAAAGCTTACAAGTTTTTGTGTTGGACGTCCACATCCATGACCAGCCTTACGTTCGATCCTACCAATGATAGGGTTGGTCTGCCGACTTTTCTCCTTGCTCATGCACAGGACATATTGCATTGTCTAAAAAAACATGTCGCGATGAAGTTAAGTTATATGCACCGACAGTGTAAAATTGTTTTATTCTATCAGTATAATTTAACGTGATTTGGCAAGTAACTTACTGCCAATAGTTTCAATGAGTGCAATGGAACCACTCTATCATCATGATCTGCAGTCAACAGCATGACGGAAGGGTATTGAACAAATGCCAAATTGGCAAATTGTTCCCATGGTCTCCTCACATTATGCAGTGGTGAGTACCTGAAAAGAGAAAATTAGTATAAAAGACTAGTAAATTCAATGTTGTTGCACGTGTCGAATCCTCCAAAATTGTACTATTTTTGGAGGATCCGACGTGCACCTATAGGCATTTTGGAAGAGTCGAGCAACATAGCTTTTAAGTGTGGATGGTGTAAAAGAATTGAATTCAAGAACTCACTTGATTAGCCAATGAAACTCTTCCTCTTTATCAGAACATCCAAAATCAGAGGTCCATGCATGGCCTAATGAGAAAGGAAATAAATAGTTGTAACATACAGAAGCAACAACAAGAATAATAGCCAAATATAACTGTAAGAAAAGCAACACACTCACCTATAGTGAACTTGTGAAATCTAAGCATATCCATAACACCAACATGAGCAAGTGCACAGCCAAAGAGATCAGGTCTCTGCAATTATGAAGCTCCCACATTTAACACTGATTTAGCACTAGAATGCAGCAAAAAAGTGGAAAATTTCAAGATTAACTTCCATACTCTGTCAGTGTAAACACTTTTGATTTTCACTAAGAGGATTCAAAATATACAAAAATAAACACATCCAAGAAGTCGAGGAGATTCAACATCTACTATATGTACATAACAAATAATTCGACTTTGTATATATAATATAATTTTCTGGGGAACGGGGTTTGAAATGAACCCTTGTGCGCCCATGCTATCAGGTTTGAATGAACCCCTTTGTAACCCCTAACTTCTTATAGCATGTTAAATTGTACTGTTTTCATTACAATGTCAGTGGATATAAGTTAAGTCCGTTGAATAAAATTACTTAAGTACCTGATTGATGCAGGCTCCAACAAGAAGGCCACCATTGCTTCCACCTTCAATACACAACTTATGGGGCTGTGTATAACCAGAAGTTACAAGATACTCAGCAGCAGAAATAAAGTCATCAAAGCAATTTTGCTTTTTGGAGAGCGCACCAGCTTTGTACCACTCTTCTCCATATTCTCCGCCACCACGGATATTTGCTATGCAAAACACTACACCTAAATGCTTCGCGAGCACAACGCGAGCAGCAGAAAAATACGGTGTAATACTAACATTGAATCCTCCGTATCCGTATAATAAACAAGGGTTGCATCCATCCAGAGAAATACCCTTTCTAGCCACTATGAACATAGGTATCTTGACCCCGTCTTTACTTGGCACAAATACCTGCAAATACAGCCCCATTCACAAGAAGAATTGGTCAAAAAACGATTTTTTTTCTTTCCCATATACATAAATTGTTGAATCCACTTGAGACAGAGGAAGCTTCTATTATACTGCCAAAGGTGGATGAAAAATTCCTGGTTTCGCCATTGTACTATAGTGTTGTGGCATCGTTTGCACTTAAAAACACGAAAAGATAGATGCAAGAACATACAAGGCAATCACTATTTTCAGAGATGTTGCCTGTAATTGTCATATCTTGCAGAAACTAAATGAATACACACACAAATGCAACATATTCAAGTATAGATTTCGATTCTCCATTTTGGTTATAAAATCTTTTGAAGATAGAGTGATTGCAATGTTGAAAAAGTTCTTGTACAAACAAGTGTGAATTGCTACTCATAACCATCACCATTGCAGCCATAATGAGAAACTAACAGGGGAAAAATTGTCTAGAGTGCAAGTTCATTCACCTGATTAACTTGGAACTCTGTCCGATCAAAGCCAGGAACGACGATTTCTCTAAAGACTTTAAGATCAGGAACTTCACCCTTAAGGTTACACTCATATATCAATCCAGGGATCAGGAAGTTCATGAATCCAATGAAAACAGAATCATCTTTGCGACGAGCAGAAATTCCTGACACACTGCCAATATCAATAGGCAAATGATGAAGCAGAGCCCCTGTTTCTAAATCCCTCAACTGCAGAACATTTTTCACATCCCTCAAATAGCTCACAACAAGTTGATTCTCATTGACTGCAACAGCTGATTGAAGCACATCCTTTTCGTCCTCTCGGATTATGTCAAACCAAAAATCAGGATTTTGTATATCCACTCTGACTAATTTGTACTTTGGAGCATCCTTGTTAGTTTCGAAAGTGAAAACAGTGCCATTATGTGCAACATAATCATAAGATGCATCAAATTTGTCAACAAGCTTGTTAAAGGGAAGCGCCTCGCTTCTGCCTCTATAACCTTCAATCCCATTAGGCAGTGCAGATAAATCACAGTAGTATAATTGGTTGACAGTATCACAGTTCCGAAAAATATACAGGAGAACATACTGCAAAACAAAACAGAAAAATCTAATTTAGGCCAAAGGAATATTTTTGAGCAGTTATCATGTATTCAGGATGAACCAAATCAAAAATCCTAAGCCTCCTTAAAATGTTTTTCTTAATGGAGTGATGGTGAAAAACACACCTAAAATATCACGGTTTATTGAGTTTCATACCAGAAATATCAGGTGTATGAGTTTCCACCTGAACTATCACCAAATGTTTATCGATATATATCTAAATAAATCACCAAATAGTTAGGGTGTATTAGGATAAACATTTCGTAATAGTTTAAATAGAAAAAATAAACACCTCATAATTCGAGTAGGAAACTCAAAAAATCTAGAAACTATGTGTTTTTGAATCTTCAACTCTTTTTATGGTGTTCAAGAAATGAAATATTTGAACTTGGAACCTCAAGAGAGAATTTTGAGCCAACCTTGAGTGTTGTATTCAGAGGATTCAAAATCTATATAAAGAGATAGAAATTTTAAAATTGCCTTATATATATAGTATAATTATATGTCCAGTGTATGTCTTTTTGTGGAAAGATTTGGGTGAACGCCCTCCCGCCTCCTATCTGACTTGATTATAGGATGGGAAATTGAACCTTTACTAAGGTGAAAGTTTAGTTTAGTAGCCAACCGACTAAAACAAACACCCCCCCTTAAAATGTGGGATCTGTAACTATCAATCTAATTATTGAAGCTAGATTTTTTTCTTGTTGTTATTGTTTGACCTTTCCTTCAGTGTTCTGGTTCCTTTATAGTAGGGTTGGTTTTGTTTGTTCCTTATTTTAAGGGTAGTTTTTTTTTAGATTTGAATAATTCTCCTTTATTAAAGGAGTCCTCTTAGGAAGTTTGTTTCCCTTGGACTTGTATTTAAGTGTTGCTTCTGGTTCAATTAAAATTACATCTGATTCATTCACCATATTTGTGGTTCTTTGGTTTTCCAGCAGAGCCCCGAGAGCTTTAACGAGTAAGATTCTTATTTTTGGTTCGCTCTCACCGTCCACAAATGGCCTCCAACACTAAAGTTGTCAATGCCAACGACACTACGGGCACAACTACAGGGTAGTCCAGTTCAACCCTGTTTTGCAACTTCTTATTAAACTCAATGGAAGTCACAACTTCGTTGACCGGAAGGAACAATTATCCGTGTTTATGCATGAAAGACTACCTTTAGAGGTAGTGGCCATGTACGATCATGGAGAATTGCGCCGAAGTTGTGGATTGGACTGGATTATCATAGTTGTGCCGGTTAGTGTTGCCAACATTGATAACTGTAGTGTTGGATGCCATTTGTGGAGGGTGGGAGGGAAAAAAGAAGTTCCTAACTGAAAGAAACCAGTAAAGAGAGACCCGCTGACGCGGGTTCCATCCTGCCAATGGCGCTTCTTTAGCACCCAAGAATGTGACGCAGTGATCTATGAAGTGGGTTAAGAACCACTATGTCTCAGGTTCAAATCTCAACAGAAATAAAAGAAATACTATGTGATTTGGTGGAGGTGTGACACGTATCTCGTGAAATTAATCCAGATGCACATAAGTTAGCCCATCACGAAACGTAAGAAAGGGTGAAGTGATTTTATTTCAAGATTCTCTAATGTAATTAGCACCACAAAATCATGGCTAACAAGTAATTACCTTTCCATCTTCAGTCACTGAAGCTGTATGTCTATGCATTGGACTTTCTGGATCTTTCCAACACAATATATCATCAGATTGATCAGTACCCAAACTATGATAATACACTTGCTGGTGTAAATTTGCATTTGTCTCTCTCCCAACGTCCAAATTTTCGCCGTTTCTAAGAAGCAAAAAATCTTCAACTTCAGAATTAATCACATAAAATTGACTGGAAAATTCTTCCTAAAACATGTCGTTTGATGATCATACAGACATATGAAAGTTTTTTACACTATCGGGTCATTTAAAAGCTATAGAATTATCAGAAATTGTCTATAATAAGTGTTATAATTAGATCGAAGGCAATTGACTTTCTATAGTAGATTAAATTGTACTGATCATGTAAAATTTTCATTATATTATCGACAG
This sequence comes from Datura stramonium, assembly GCA_018107945.1. NCBI lineage: Eukaryota > Viridiplantae > Streptophyta > Magnoliopsida > Solanales > Solanaceae > Datura > Datura stramonium. The sequence goes on from JACEIK010001336.1 coordinate 50,221, forward strand.
ATACAAGTTAAATTTAAAAAAACGAAAGAATAACTTTATCAACACTTACTTGGGAGCTGGATAACGGCTGTAGAAAAATCCTTTACTATCACGAGTCCAGCTAACATTTGAGAACTTAACCTGTGAGAAAGACAACAAATTACATGACTTAATAAACTCCAGAGTTATTTTTTACACTATCGGTGTATATAAAATTAAATTCCAAATATTGTATGTTTCCAAGAATGTACCCATGAAATAGTATCAGGCTCGTCACACTTATCCTGCACCTTCATAACTTTAATAGTCACCCAATCACTTCCACTTGAACTGATACCATAAGCCAAATATTTAGCATCTTCACTAATTGCACACATACTCAATGCAACTGTTCCATCATCACTAAGTGTGTTTGGATCAAGCAATACCTCTGGCTTTCCATCCAAATTATCCTAAAAGCACCAATAATAAAACACAATCCATACAAATAAAATTAGTCAAAAATAACAAAGTGGAGCAGAGATAGAATTTAGGTGATATCTTCCCATTTGTATTATAGGAGGTATGTCCAAGCTGAGCGAGACACCACGGTTATTAAAAAAAAAAAGGAAAAGGTCCAATTTACTCCTTAGAGTTTAATACAATATGAAATATCTTGATTTTACGCTATATCCCTTGTCATTAACAAATGATTGCGTCTACGTATTTGTCCTTCAGCCTTGTCTTTGAAGAATAGCCATTTTCATGAAAAACAGCTGAAATGTGGCTATTTGTGGATTTTATCCGATTTTAATAGATGTCCAACATGCAAGTGGAGTCTACATATAAATAACTTCGAGAAAAAGGTCCAAATTTACCCATGTGATTTTGGTTACAGTTTCCCTCAGTTATACTTCATGTCCGTCAAGGTTAGAGACAAATACAAAATAACTCGTCAGCAGTATGAACGGCCTTAAAGTATAATAGAAGGTAAAATTAAATTACTATTGCGAACCTGAATATAAAGAACTTTTTGAGGTTGAAGGCCCGTGTTATGGAAGTAGAAGTACTTATCACCTGCCCTAAAAGGAACATCATACTTTTGAAAATCGAACAATTTTGTGAGTTTTTTCCTTAGATTTTCTCTTGTCTCACAAGTCTTGAGCACTGAGTCAGTCAAAGTCACTTGTTTCTCAACAAACTCTTTTGTCTCCTCTGAGTCTGGATCCTCAAGCCTAACACAACATTCAAAAACACAAAATAAATCAAAACATCACACACAAAAAAAAATTAATGCATTTCCAATCCTAATTCAATTTAATTAACGTTTTATATTGTGATAAAACCACAAATTAAGAGCGCATATTGAAATAATATATGTAATTAAGCTCTTTTATCCAAAGTTATAACTACTTTGTTTCATTTTATATAGCAGTATTTACCAAAAAAGTACATTGGAACAACTAGAAATATGAACAAGCGATTCAAAAATACTAAAACGTCATATCTAAAATTTGAACCTAATCTAAAGTAGTTTTTGAACCCCTTTTGTTATTAAGCTAGAATCTTTCTTTATATCAAGGAAATTCAACAGTTTATATATAACCAAAAAGTACTTTGTTTACTCTATTTATGTTGTGTAGATTTTCGGCAAAGGGAATTTAATTGAACCCTCTTACCACAAGCTATGCCACTATTGAGGGGTGACCGAGTTTAAGAAGCTAGGAAAAACTTATAACTTGTGGTTTTAAGTATGACATTTCTGTGGCTAAGTACAAGAACATGTCATTCAAGGTAAAATATATCGTAAGAGTTTTAAAGTATTAGAAATGTGTCATTCTGTTTCAATCGGACAAAAAATAACTAAATATCATATGAAATGAAACAGAAGGTGAAAGTACAACGTACCATCTATAAGGATCAGGAACGTTGATGCCATGATAGTTATCAATGACGGATTCATCGCGGCGAGCTAATGGGTATGTCCAGCTGGGCTCGTCGATAGCCGGAAGCGAACCCATTCTTTCGGATTTTAATTCGATCGATGTAGAAATCGACAACGTAAAATGAATCAAAAGGCTGTTTTTCGGAGTCTTTGACGTAGGAACAACGTTGCTTGTTCCACCAGTAAATATAAGATAGAAGAAAGACAAGAAGAGAGAGATACATTTTGAAGAAAATTGAGATTAAATATTATGGCGTGAGTTGGTGAGCAAATGAGAACATCTTAGGGAAGATTCGAAGTTTGAATGGTTTGTTTGGGGGGTAGAAGGAAAATTAGGCGGGGAAAAGTAATAAAGAATTGGGAAAAAAGTGTTGTCATTTTGTGAATTATGTCGTCATATACTTTGGGACACCCATTTTCATCATATTTTTTTTCAATATCCTAAGGAGATTCCTCTTATTTATTTCATGGGAGAAAAAAAAAAAGAAAAAAAAAATGAAATGACGTACGGATGTATTCTTGGAATTGTGGGACTTGTTCTTTGGTCAATATTTATGAGCCGTGCGGATAAATTAAAAATGAAAAAGGATCAAAAATGTTCATAGCGTATTAAAAATAATTTAAAAATATTTTTCTTTCATTTGTTGGTTCAAATTTGTTCCTCCTTCTGTCTATAAATTAAAAATGTTCTTAACAGATGGAAGGAGGGGTAAATTTGAGTCAATAGATGGAAGAGGAATATTTTAAAACTATTTCTAATACATTAAGGACATTTTTTATCCTTTTTCAAATTAAAAAGGACTGTCGGTGCACTAAATTTACACAATGCGCAAGATTCGAAGAAAAGGGTCAAAAGCAAATTTGCGCTATGCGCAAGGTTTGAAAAAAGAATCTATTGTATACGGTCTTCTCTGAAGACGTGTTGGGAGAAAACATGTTCTTTTTATAATAATAATTATTATTCAAATTAAATTGATAAGGAAAAGCAAATTATAAAGAATAGAGGGGGGCATATCCTTAGTATATTCCTTTTATAGTTTAAACATATTAATTAAGTATTGCAAAAAAAAAAAAAAAAACCTCAAATTGCAAGAAACGATTGCTTTCTGGAACAACAATAACAATTGCCCAATATAATTCTAAAAAGTATAATTTAAAAAAAATAAAATGTATGCAAATCTTATTTCTAACTCAGAGGTAAATAGACTGTTTTTCAGAATTTGAAGCATTACTAGCTAGAAATTGTGCTTGATTTTTTCTTTTACTTTGATTTTCTTGGAGTGGGTATATGAGCTTTGAAAAAGGAAGGGAACGTAGAAGACAAGAAAACTTATGAAAGAATTCAAAACAGAAAAAAAATTAAATTATATACATTTTAATTAGGCGAAATTCATGATGAAATGAGAATGACAAATAAAGAACTTTATAAATTTTTACATATTATAACACGATAATAGATGTGTTTTGAATTCAATAAATGACATAGTTCAGGAGATAAATCCCTAAGATTTGTTGGGCAAAAAACAAAAAAAATGTGTCATGAATTTAAGCTACGAACCATATATAGAGGACATAAGTTCCGTCACTTAATTATGATTTATTAATGTGTATTACTATTTTACTTAATTAGTGTCTAATGCTTTTATTGGGTCAATATAACTTAGTTATGGATTTCGTTGGTCAAAAAATGATTCGCAGAGAAGAGAAAGACTTTATTTACGGATTTTTGAGTAGAATACGATTGTGAAGTGATTTGGTACAAACATCACGCATTTATGTGAAATCACAAAATGTTGTGATGCACGTTGCTCCAGTATGTGAAACATGTTCTGCTAGTTTTTGTTTGTATATCATAACATGTTTTGTACTTTCATGGTCAACATTTTTTCAGTACTTTAGTGGGCTTTGGCTTATTATTATTGTTATTATTATTATAGATATTTAATCTGTTTGAAAGATAAAACCTATTTTGTTCTTAATTAAAACGAATAAATTTTTTGGAGCCAATGCGAGTTTGTTTATTAAGATCCAATCTGTAAACATTTGCATAGTAAATTTGTTTTTTCAAATGTGATTTTCCACTAATTAAATATATCTAGATAGCAATTACGTGTGAGTTTATCTTAACAATCAGATTGCATGGTAGCATATGTATCGTCAATGATAGGTACTCTTTTTGTTCACTTTTACTTATCATATTGTTTGGCTTTACAAACGTTAATTTAATTAATTTTTACAGTTGAATTGAATTAAATTAATTTAATATTTTAAACTTAAATGTTCGAAAACTATATAAAAATACTATAAGTTGCAATCTTTTTCATATTAATATGAATAAATACATCTTAAAATACTGATCAAATTTCATACAATTTGACTTTCGAAAAGCAAAACGTGACAAGTAAAAGTGAACACGGAGAGTAATGCTTTATCTTAAGAATTAGATTTTAATGTACTATTTCTCTTAATGACAATTGACAAGTAAAGACTAGTGATTAGCTTGTTTTTGGGTTATTTGGTGTATGTTTTGTTTTTATAGTATTACTACGGGCAACTGTTTATGACAATTATGCGTGAGTTTATAATAAGTAAACCTAGAAAGAATGCAATTTAAATAACCGATGGTAAGAATATCTTTGTATTATTAAAAATAGTTCAAATATACCTCTCGTTTGAGCTTCGATCAAAATATATCTCTCCCGTTATATTTTTGATCTAAATATACCTCTCTTATTGTACTTTGACACAAATTTATATTTAGTTTTGACTGAGGTATACTTAGACACAAATTCTCTTAATTTTGAAGCAGGGACATATAGCAAGCTTAGAATCAAATGATGCATCCTGTACAAGTATGTAGAGCTATGAGGGCTAATAAGTAAAATCCTTGTTATTAACCTTTAGCTTTTGATAAAAACTTACCTACACTGAGTTTTTGCTCTAAATCAATAAATGTAAAACATATGTTTTGCATATATATAGGCTTAACAATAAATAAGTAATTAATACATATTTTTACTTGATTGGCTAATTCTTACGGTTAATTATTTAGTTAGGTGCAACTACCAGCGCTAGCTCTCTGTGGCCTTTGGACAACAAATATAATGGTTCTACAGCTGATGGAGCCATCTGAAACCAACAAGATACAATACCATGTCAGTATGGTTGCTGGATAGTTAAAATGCATTCATATCATAACTCTTTCTAGTTACTCAAATGCCAATCACATACACCTATAATAAATATAATGAAGCCTGAACTATAATCGAATTTGCAGTAACAAATTCATATATTACGAGGGACCTAATATTTTTTTAAATATTTTTTTTAAATATTTTTTTTGGCATTTATCTAACATGACATAAATCAAAACTTGATTATGAAAGAATACAGTGATTCATGAGATTACGTCCAAGAGATTCAATTGATTTCTCCGTGGAAAACTTGAAGTGTGAAGGAAAAAGGTTTTATTTTTTCTTTTGTTCGACGAGCGTATATGAGTGATAATGATCAAACCCCTTTGTCTTGTTTCATTTTGATCAACGCTTGTAAACAAATGAAATAACAAAGTTTTGATTTGTTATTCGGCTCACTCAATAAATATCAAAGAAATACTTTAAGAAAATATCTAGAGGGATTATAGGACTCCCGTAAAGTATGAGTATGTTGCTGCAAATCTGACCATAATATAGGCATCAGTTTAATCATTTTCCCCAAATAATTGGATATATACTCATATATATATAGTTTAATTGAAGGGGTGTACTTAAGTGCAAATTAAATTTATGTATAAAGAAGAAATAATAATTCATATTCTTCATGATCAGTATAATCTTGTTGGTGTAGGTTGCACACATTGATGACACTATTAATTAGCCTTGGCAATATATACCAATAGGAATAACTATCCAAGTCTCCAATGGGAAGGAACAAACACCAAACTAAATTTAATTCTTTTGGTAGATATAAATATAGCAACACATACTCTAGCCCTTGTCATTAATTTCAAAACCTTCAATAACAGTACTACTGCAAATACTCCATTGCCTTTTCCTTTTAACTTGGTTGAGATGTTCTTGTCATGTTGTATAACTGTCCATCCAGCCGCTCAATAATATTTTGTCATTTTTTGCCTCACGAGATTAAGATTTTATGAATTTTGAAAAGCATTTTAAAATGTATTCTTTCCCATATTGACATATAAACAAAAATTATAACTTATAGCACTTTTTATATAGCTTTTAGATATTTTTAAATTTTAATTTTGAATATCTTAAAACATAAATAAGGATAAGTTAATCAAATATATGACCTCGATATCCTCCTATCTAAGGTTATGTCCTTGGTAAGTTGGAGTTGTGCCATGTCCTGTCTAATCGCCTCTTCCCAATACTTTTTTCGGTCTATCTCTACCTCTCCTTACATCCACCATATCCAACTTTTCACACCTCATCACTAAAGCATCTACGTATCTTCACATGTTCAAATCATTTCAACCTTGCTTCCCTCGTCTTGACAGTCACTCCCGCTTCGTCCTGAATATCCTCATTCTTAATCTTACATCTCCTAGTATGACCACACATATCCATATCAGCATCCTCATTTTCGCCAACTTGCATCTTTTGAACATGAGAATTCTTGACTGGCCAATTACACTCCGCCCCATACAACAAAGTCAATCTAACCATCATTTTGTAGAACTTACCGTTAAATTTTGGTTGTACCTTTTTATCACACAAGACTTCGATGGCGAGCCTCCATTTCATGCATCCCACAACAATACGATGTGACATCATCATCTATCTCCTCATTTCTTTGGATTAAAGACACAAGATACTTGAAATTTACTCTCTTTGGAATGATCTGGATGCATCACTGAACATACAGTACTCTAAGTATTCTCTTTTGATCCTCAACCTGCAAAACCCTTTTGACTCTAGTGTTTGTCTCAAAACCTCTAACCTAATATTAATTCCACCGCGAATTTCATCAATCAATACTATGGGCCTGTTTGATTTGGCTTATGGCTTATGACTTATAAGTCAAAAAGTCATAAGTTAGAATTTCAAACTTATGACTTTTGGCTTATTTTTGTTATTTTGACTTAAAAACACATGTTTTAAAATATTTTTTAAATTTACCCGAACACTATAAAATACTTAAAAACACTTAAAATAAGTCAATTCAAATAAAATTTATAGCATCTATAAATAATATAGACCACAACACCGAAAAGTATATAGAATAACTTCCAATATTATGTTATGAATGCAATTATTGATTCGAAAGCCGTGTTAACTTAATGTGTCGTAGTCACATGTGATAAATCCACTACATGAGTGTATCCCCAACTGACAAGACTTATTGTGTGTATATATTAAGATAAGCAGTGATTTCGATATGAGTTTTGTTAAGCATAATCAGTTATAATCAAATCAAATCAAATAAAAATAAGAATTTTGCCTAAATAGTATAACAAATGAAGGAACGAGAAAGATCGATGCCTTTGATTATGCCTTTAATATGATTAATTTCATGAATTAATAGAATAAGCAATTCCAATTAATTTGGATTAATATGTCATTATAAAGTTGATCAAAATCCCCCCCTCCTCGAATCAAACAAAAAAGGACTCTAATGCCATGTGATCGTAGGGTCTCCCTGCTTTCCCCAAAACTAAACGTTCCATTTTGAGAATGAAAAAGCGCGATGCACATTTAAATAAACCTGGAATTAAAATTTAACCGTATTGGCGAAAAGCCAAAAGAAAATGGTAAGTGGGCAGTGAAAAAAGAAAATGTCAGCTGCTTTTATGACAAACGCTTTTGCTTTTTTCCTACTTTCCTCAACAATTCTTCCCTCACAATCATAGCAAACTCCATCAATTCTCCATTATATAATTCGCCTTTATCACACGAATCACATTTTCACGTTGTTAGCACAATTCACTCTAATCGCCGGTGCCGGAAAATGGAGAGTTCACCGTCGACTGACGACGAGTTCGATTTGCAGAGTGAGCGTTTTGATGACAGTTACAGTCTCAGTGCTGACATCAGCGAGTCGGAAACTTGTAGTAGCACGAGTACTTTCTCTTGCCGTCAACAGGACGCTTCAACTTCTCTATCATCTTCTTCTACGCTTCATTTCAACTCCAATTCCGGTTTCGCTGAACCGCCTACCGTTATGTTGCCGGTTGTCGGGGATAGACACATCATCACTCCGGGTGAGAAACCGGATAAACCTGAGACCGAGTTATCAGGTCCGTATTTGCTGCCTCTTTTATACTCGGTGCGATTCTGTAACTTTTTTGCTGCAGTTTTTTATACCGTTCTGGTTGAAGTAGGCAATTATGCATCTTAATAAAGTTAAAATGCAACTTACAGTGATAGTTTTTAGCTTGTTAGTGTATATAAGTTGAATTTCCTTTTTTTAAATTTTTAATGAGTTTTTGCGTCTTTGTTTGTTAACTAGAGCATGACATTCAACACTAATTGCGGCTTGTTTGTTTTCCTTGAGTGGTTTCAATGGCACGTTTTTCATCGTTACATAGTTTTGTCTGTTAGCTTGCTTAGAAAGTCTCTTTATATGTTAAACACATTGAATTAAACCGTTGTTATTCGACTGGAGGAGAATTGAGTTACTCAGAGAAACTTTTATGTACATTGAGCCCAGAGAGTCTTCCCCTCTCTGTTATTTTAAGAGAAGTATCTTACAATGAGATCCATATCGTTTCCCTTGTCAAGGTAGCTATCTACTTTAATGACGTTTCTTGGAAGTTGGAAGAATGTCATTTCTTGTGATTTAGTATAGGCTTTTGGATAGTTGTTTTAGGCTGAAAATGGATTAGACAGGATGCTATTTGTGCCAGCTTTTTTCTAATTTAACTCTTGCCAATAAATTGTGTGTTTATGTAGTATAATTTTTTACCTGATTTTATCAGGCACTGAATGATGTTTTTGTGATTACAGAAGTTGAATTGATGAAAGAGCGGTTTGCTAAACTACTGCTTGGAGAAGATATGTCTGGAGGAGGAAAAGGGGTCTGTACTGCTTTCGCCATCTCCAATGCCATCACTAACCTAGCTGGTATGTCACTTCACTTTACATCTTAACGAGCTTTGGGCAAGTTCCTCTAGGATTAACATTGCTGTGTATTTTCTAATTCCAATTTCAGCCACTGTTTTTGGGGAGCTCTGGAAGTTAGAGTCATTAGCACCACAAAAGAAATTGATGTGGAGTCGAGAGATGGAATGGCTTCTGTCTGTGAGTGATTCAATAGTAGAACTTGTACCTTCTGTGCAAGAGTTTCCTGGTGGTGGGAGTTTTGAGGTTATGGTTACTCAACCGCGGTCAGATCTCTTTGTAAATCTTCCAGCACTCAAGAAGCTAGATGCAATGCTAATTGGCATGTTGGATGCCTTTTCTGGCTGTGAATTTTATTATGTCGACCGAGGGATACTTGTTGCTGATGGAGAAGATGTTGAAGCATATCCTTGTTCCCCGTCCTCTCATAGACCTTCCATTAGGCTTGAAGAGAAGTGGTGGCTACCATTCCCAAAGGTTCCACCAAAAGGTTTGTCAGAAGAGACTAGGAAACGATTGCGGCAGTGTAGGGAATGCACAAATCAAATTTTCAAGGCAGCTCAGGCGATCAATGCCAGCACACTATCTGAAATGGAAGTACCAAAAGATTACCTGGAGGGCTTACCAAAGGTAAGTGTTCTCATAATTGAAATGGTCGATCCTTTATAACCTTTCTCTCTTTTCATATCAATCAATAGGTTGTTCTTTACCTGGACTCATATGGACATTTTCATTCATCTGCAAGAAAGACCAGTGACTCGTTAGTTTCTAGGCATGCCGTATGTTTATTTTAAGGTTATTATGTCCCATTTCTTTTCCATTTATTAGTGACCACCTGCTTCTTGTCGTCCATGGCATGTAATCTTCTCTACTGATACGGTGGGTGCAGCTGAGTTTCTGCTCTGCCACTTCTTTTATATGGTTCTTGATCATGTAAAGCATGCCTTCAATTTCTGATTTTTGCATTGTCAGACAAACCAATAATTCCACTGTTTCTGTTGTTCTTGGATTTGTGTCTTTGATATATATCAGCTCCGAGTGTACTTGTCCAGGCTATGGCACTTTGGTGCAATTCAATTTCATAAAGACCACCCGCTAGCGAATTTTGTTCCGAAATCTTTTCTACTGAATCAGCATAATGTCTGCACGCTTAATATTGCCTCGATTACCTTTCAGCTCTGAGCCCTCCTCCATCTCCTTTGGACTAGGTTTTGGAATACTGATTACATAATGAAATAATGTAAAATACTTCTTTCTATGAATTTAGCTAGGTCATTGGTTTAGCATTGTCAATGGCTGTATGTACCATTTTCTCCTTGTCTTCATCTTTTGAAATTTGGTCACTTGCTCATGAAATAGAGCATCTTTATGTGTAACTTTTCTCAGATATGCCTCATCTAAACCTTGTTATTGATTTTTGCCCTAAATATCTAGTTACTTTAGCTACTTGAATAGTTCTCTAAAATCTTCAAGACATGCTGCTTTTGTTTAATTCATCATTGGCCTGTAATTTCTCAGAGTGGGAAGGCATCTTTAGGGGAAATTCTCCACCGATATATTACTGCTGATCAGTTCTCTCCAGAGTGCCTCCTTGATTACTTGGATTTCTCATCAGAGTATACGACTTTGGAGATTGCAAACAGGATTGAAGCTGCTATGCATGTATGGAGGCAAAAATGTAAAAAGAAGAACTTGAACCGGTCAAAATCTGGAAAATCATTATGGGGTGGAACAGTAAAGGGACTTGTTGGTCTTGCGGAAAGATATCAACTCTTGTCACAGCGAGCTGAGGACCTGCTGAGGAACTTAAAGCTAAATTTCCCCGGCCTTCCACAAACTGCATTGGACATGAACAAGATTCAGTACAACAGGGTATGCTCATGAGCCTCTTCTTTACTGCTCTGCTTCTGTGACCACTGCCATCATGTCCCAGCTTTTGTAGTCGCTTTTGCTTATTAATGGCTGAAAGCTAAGTAAGGGAGCTGATCACCAAACTTGGTTGAACAGCCTGGTTAAGTTGCTTATTCCACGTAATCAGAATATGATCACTGCAGACGCAAAAAGTTCTGAAGCTATTATTCGAGTTGCCAAACGTGGAGCCTGATGGGGCTTAGAACCCTTCTAAGTATAACCTAAAAAAGAGATCATAAAAAATTAACCTTTGAAGGTTGATGCTACAATTTTCTTTTTTGATATTTGCATGAAGCCTCAAAATCTTATCTCACGTTTTTAATATAATTAACATCACCACTTCAATCTAAATGAAAGTTTATACGTTTGCAGCAATTGCTACCTAAAGTAGTTAATATGGTCATCTTTTCTTTGATATAGAAGGTCACTAGAAGGACAAACATAAAACTCTTTACCATTACTAATGTAGGTTAATGTGCTGCACGAGTTACACTTTATTTGATCATGTCTAGTTCATGTGTTCCAAAAAGTTTCCAATTACATCAGGATTAAGGAAACCAACTTTCTTGTTCATGTATGCAGGATGTGGGACATTCGATCCTCGAGAGTTACTCTAGGGTGTTGGAGAGTTTGGCCTTTAACTTGATGGCAAGGATTGAAGATCTACTATATGTAGATGACGCCACACGGCGGCGTGCAGCTGAAGAGTCAGCGACAAAGCTCGACCAGCAAGGATTCTTTAACGCGCAGTCCCTACAAAAACAGGTTCCTTGTGCTTCCAATTTGGCCCGAAATCAGTCTCTCCCCTTTTCCCGAAAAGCTTTCAGTTCCTTGGATATGATAGTATCTGGAAGCCCCAAGAGAACAGCTCAGTCAATTGGGCATACTGTTCTTAGGAGCCCACGAGCTGAGAAACACAAAGCACTCAGTTTTTGAGGACTCCGAAGGGTGGTGGTGCAAGTAGGTGTAAAATACAATGACAATTGACTGCGATTTTGGTGCTCATCTAGAAATTTAGGGATCATTAGACTTGAGAATATGGCTATTCTAACATCAGTCTAATTCTTTGGATAGTTAGCTGGAACTTAAAGTTTCTAGATAATGCAAAAAATCACATGACACGGTACTGTGATAATTTGTTGAAGGTATATTCTGGATTTGGACAACTACATGTATATTTGTTAGAAAGAGCTTGTATGATATCCATCTAAACTTCACCTTCTAATCCAATAAGCTCAACCATCTGGGTAATAAAAACCTTATGTAAGAACATACTGAATTTAGTTTATTGAAGCATAACATATCAGCTTTTTCTTGTATTGGTTTCATGATATGGCATCGGATCCTCACCACTCTAGCCGAGGCTTAAAATTTTGTATCTTAACATAAAATGTGTTTATCTTTGCAATATAATGGTCTTCTCCTAGTCAGTTTATGCTTTGAGGGGTCATTTGGTTCAGAAATAAGTTTTGCTTACATAGAAGTCTAATATTTACCCCCAAAGGTTGTGGTGGAATGGTAAGTGCTCCTACATTCTTAATCAGAGATCTCGTATTTGAGCCTTGGGTATGGAGTCGTACCCCCAATGTGGAACTTTCCAGTATGAATCCAAATTAGTCCGACTCCAAAGTGGGTACTGGACACTTAATGAGGTGCTCTTCTAGTGTACAGAGGCTGACCTGATTTGTGTGAACTCTATAAAAGGACGTGTGTTGTATCATATGTTAGAGAGACGCTTTGCTTACTTTTTCGTCAAGAATTTGAAGAGCTTTTCCACTTTTCGTTTTCTTAGTGCTTTGAGCAACTGGAAAATGGGCGACTATCTGCATAAGGTGAAATCGATCCCGTCTAGGTGGATAAATGACATGGTGACACGAGGTATAAGCATCGAGGACTGGTTAGGAAGTGCTGGACAAACACGCCCGAGGACCAAGCCAATGATCGCCTCTTGGCTAGGAAAGACTCTGAAATAGGCGTCACCAGAACCAGCGTCTCACCAACATAGGTAGTCTAGCTCCAGAGGTGTAGTTTCAGTCACAGAGATAGTAGCAGCAAATAATAGAGATAAGGTTCAATACAAATCATGGGGAAGTAGAGATTTTCACTGATTTCTATACAACTGCAGAGTTTGTAACCTAGTAGTAGACTAGGAGATTGGATGAATTCTAAGCAACTACCCCTTAGTTTTTTTTTCCTATAAATAGCCCATTATATATTTGTACCGGGGGCTTCAGAATTTTGTTGCTCGTTATATACGCACACTTTCTCTCTTTAGTTCTTAAGTCATTCAGGATACATATTGTTTCTAAGCCACCAAGGCTCGATTTTCAGGATCCAATATTTACACTATGTTTACTGGGTAAATTCAAATTAATCGAGTGTTTCAGACACTGGATGGTTAGATGTGCTGTAAGCTGATTCCATTCTTTTGATTTTATTTTCACACCAAAATTGACACTGTACATACTGTATTATTATGTCTAGTAAATACACCAAGGGAGTTGTTAGAAATTAATTGATGCATCAAATATGCCGTGTGGGAAAAGGTAACGTTCTACGAAGAGAATAGAAATTATTCATTGCAGTTTCGTCTTGAGTAAATGGTGCTACTTGTAATTAATGGACTTAAAATAGTAGGTGGTTTTAAGGGACAATATTAACTCACCAAGTCTATGAACATGGTAAAGAGACAGTTTTTTAACTATAAATATTAAACAACAATAAATACAAACAATCAGTACTGATGATCAAGTTGGTCGAACAGGTAATCTTTTGAGATTCAAAAACCTCTGCAAGCTTTTTTGATTGCTTGACCATGAATTGTTTAGCGTGATTTACTTCTCCTATATAGTTTACAGTGATGTTTTACGTAATCAAGAAGATATTTACAATGTTACAGATATTTACAATGTTACCCTTATTTAAAAGGAGAGAAAGAATTTACATCTTTTCAAGATATTAATTACGGATAAGTAGATAAATATGTATTTTTTTTATAGAAATAAATAGATTTCTTATGGGGTGTGAGTTAAAAGCACCCTGAAGGAAATATTTTCTTGTATTCATGATTCCTTAACTTTTAATCTTTTTTCTTTCAACCACAATTTTACCCCACGTAAGAAGATTTATTATTTTTTTACTAAAACTGTAAATACAATGATAACTGATAACAACCCAAAATCCTAAAAACATTTCATCATAAAATTCTAATTTAATTTAAAAAATTTTTTTACTCTTAATGAAATACTTTATAATTTCACAAATGATGAATGTTTATTTTAAAATTACAAATTTCTTTATTTTTTAAAATATTTTATATTAAATCAAATAATATCATGCAAATTAAAACCGAAGAAACACAGTGTCGCAAAAGATAGGTCCATTAAGTTATTCCCAATTATTAATATATATATATGCAGAGAGTATTAATTCATTAGGTCCGCTTTAATAGGAGCGTAGAGAAAAGGAACTTTATATTTGTCATAATTTTTTGGCAAAAATGCCGACATCAATCATGAGCCCAGCAATTCCCCTCCCCCTCTTCATCAATCCACTGTGCATGTTAATCGCAGGTATTCAAAATTTAAAATATATATTTTTAATGAAAAATTCTCCTAAGGCTAATTAAATACAGTTCAAAGTTAAATAGGCGAAAAATATAACGACAGTTCTTCTACATATATCTTCACTTAAAAAACTGACTTGTAACACACGATAAGCTAGCATTGCACGTTTACTATCAAATCCCTAGCTATATCTAGTACTATTGTCAGGCATATTTATTTCTTTGCATATATTTACAGTAAGCAGACAATTTGATTAAAAAAAATCTTGATATAGTTGTTTCCATTTCAACTAACGTCTATGAAATAATCAATTCATAATAGATCACACCAATGACTCGTTCTACTTCCTCTACATTCTTGACATCTCATTTTTGGCCCAACAGTGTCTTTCAGTAACATGTTTTGATCGATAAGTGAGTCATTGATCGTTGCGGCTAGACATCCAACTCACTCCACTTATGTCTTGCTAACAGCTAGTATCTTGTTAATACATTAGAAGATACCCAAAAGAAAAGACACAGTACAACAAATTAAAAGAGCCATTTGGCAACATATATATATATATATATTATAATATATATAAATTCAAATCTTTCACTTCAATGTTTGACACAAATAGCACTGGAATAAGAAAAATATTCTCAGAACGTACTTATCCTATTTTCTAAGTTCTAACAAAATGGGAAAATCCTCCATCATTTCATGGATAAGCATATAGTCAAAACAAGTGCCAAAATTAACTTTTCAAAATAAAAATAAAATTGAAAGCATAGGGAAGCAGAATAAATATACATATATATATATACATACACCAAAAAGTTCAAAAGCTAAATAAGAAATAGCCTCTCTATCACGTATAGATAAGATGATTGTGAGATTACACTGAATATGTTATTATTATAACAGCAACAAAGATAAGAAATTAAAGTAACAAAATGAAGGACCTTATGATCCAAGTAAGCATTTGATGGATCAAGAATATGTTGTTCTTTTTCTTTTTTTCTCTTCAAATTTCATTACAAGAAAGAATTTTAGTACAAATATATCAAAAGTGAAGAAAACTGACAAATTCAAACAACATATAAAGATTTGTCCTTTTTGTTACCTTTTTTGGAATTTTCCAAAAAACCCTAATCATCATCGGAAAAATCTGAAGAACATCACGAGGATTTCACAAAGAGAAACCAACACATCTCTGTTGACAGTATGCCCACCTCCATTTTTATTTTTTTGGAAAAAAAAAATACTATGAATGAAGGAGGTGGACAGAATGCCAAAGAAGTGTGTAAGGAACTCTTTGAGAAACCTCCATGAAAAATCAAGATTACTTTTGCTACTCTCTCTCTCTCTCTCTCTCTCTGGAGTCTGGAATAGTAGTAGTAGTAGTAGTTGCAGTGGGAGGTAGCTAGTACTACTATTTATTTAATTTGTATGTACTCTTGATAATATAGTTGAAAAAGAGGGGGCAGTTGAACTCTATTTAAGATGGTGGAGTTTTTCTGGTACATTTATATGTACTCTCTGAAAAAATAGAGTGTGTAATGTATTGTTGGCTGTAAAAATATTAATTACTCCACAGAGAGAGAGATGGTATTTTTGAGAAAAGGAAAGGGAGAGAACATAAATCAGATTGGATGTTTCATTCTTCTCTTTCCAAGAGAATCATCATTCTACTTATTCTCAATTTGTCACTTTTTTCAAGATTATGCAGTCGACGTATATAGTGAATAATTAAAAATATATTCAAAGTATTCAGATATTTTGAGTTTTTTATCTGAATTATCAGGTATTAAGTTTTTTGATCTTATTTGAGCTATATTTAACAAAACACACATCAACTATCAATTACTCACTTTTTTCAACTAATCGATAGTTTAGATATGTTTCGATAAAATTTGGAGTTAGTTCAGGCAGTGGCGTATGTAGCCACGTATAACAAAGGGTAGTCAACTAAATAACCTTCGTCAAAAAATTATAC
>JACEIK010001336.1:105635-134844 GCA_018107945.1 Datura stramonium
GCCAGCCAGGCACCAGATGTGCTTAGGCTCAGTAGTCTAGCAGCCCAGGTCCTAATAGGGCACCAGGTGCCAGTCATACCCCCCAAGGCGGGGCGTGACACTTCGATTCAAATTAACCATAGATAGTAGCAAATAAAATACATTCCCTCATTTCTCAACCATAAAAATTTTTATGCTTTGGGCTTTCTCAAACCCCAAGGCCAAATTCAAATTATCAACCGCAAAAGATTGAGGAAGGATCAAGAAATATCTAGCCTTGAACCTTTAATTGAGTTGGAATATGGGTTTTGACTATCTGTAGCTCAACCCCACACATCAACACTCCAAATTCTCCCTATTATTTTCTCACCCTTCTCTCTCAAGAAATGGAAGAATGTAAAAAAATTTATATTTTCAACCATCAATTTTTACAATTAAAACATAGAAAAAAAATAGATCTATACTTGCAATTATAATCCCAGAGCAATTAATCAATACCCATTCAAGTTTACAAACCCACCATGCACTTTCTCTACGTGTAGAATCGTCGGTTCTGTGTCTACTCGTCTAGTCAATACGCCATTTACTATACACTTTCTGAACGGATGCATCTCTCCCTTTTTATAATTGCTCCAGTGGCTACATTTATGTTAAGTCTGGTCGCTCGGGCTGTTGTACCTTTTGATTATGGTATGGTATTGTCAGATTGCTACCAAATTAGCTACTCATATCTAGAGAGAGAGAGAGAGAGAAAGAGAGATACCAAGAGAAACTCCATAAAAATTCATCACATTGCTTCACAAATTTTGTTAACAAGGTCTTACAACAATGGTGAAATGCCCCCAAAATAGGTAAAAGAAAAAGAAGAAGAAAAGAAAATTCTATCATTACAATTCCATGGTGTTTTTCTTCTCTCTTGAATTGAATGTGTTGTATGAATTCATTCTTGTGTGGTGTACAATTTTGGGTCATAAATATCTTTGGGAACCTTTCTGGATGTTTTAGCCCCTCCATCAGTGAAATGGGTCACTTTCCCTTTGAACTGTGTTTAGCCGGTGCTAAACTGCGAAGCACCGGTGAATAGCTGGTGCCAACCTGCAAAGCACCGGTAAATAGCTAGTTCCAACTTACGAAGCACCAGGAATAGCCAATGCAAACAGTTCCACCTAGGTTTCGCAAGTATGGATCAGCAGAAAGTAAGTTAAAATCTTGTTTTTAGCTGCTCTTTTAGATTTTAAATCTCCCATTAACTTTGCTTCCTTAAAATGCCTACATAGAGAAGACAAAAGGCATAAAACCTTCCTAAATGAGTTGTAAACAAAGAAAAATCTTATACTTAAAAGCAAAATGATTTGGTAAATTACAAATTAATCAACAATCCCAATAGATCACCATACTATCGAGGCACGAATCCACGAGTCATAGGATGGCCCGTGAAGCCTGTCATCTCCCTATGTAGTGTTAGTTATGCAGGTAAACACTATTTCTTTTAAAGCAAACACATTTTTAGGGGTTGTTAATCATACTTCAACACCCCATTAATTCCTATTACATATGACATCATCTACCCCATCTATTCGCACAACGTCAATTTTCCATTTTTGTTCATTCACTCCAAAACTAAGGTCATTGAGTTTCATAAACTCCAAAACCTAGTAGAAAATATCATGCATTCCCTGTTGATCACAATCCTCTATTCACATACATTTACAGAGGAATCACAGTGCTGGTTCAAATTAAGGTCAGCAAAAAGTAACAAGGAAGAAAGTCTGACTTACTTGCTACCTTCTTGGTTCACTGTTGCTTGATCGATGTTTTATAGGATGAAACTCAAGCAATCTGGGCGATTTTTATAGCTTGAATGACTTATGTATGTGTGGGGATTGTGGGGAAATGATCATGGTTCCATTATTTTGATTGCATGAGGTACTAGGTCCAAGAATTTTGGAATTAAATAGGTTAGGTAGATTTGCAAATCCGGGTAAATTTGGATCAACTAATTTAATTGTCTTTTCATGACTCATACCACGAGTAGCAAGTAATACCTATGGCTCGTCCCATGGACTCGCAGTAAGAAACTAAGGAACCATATCTTGGGACATACAAGCGCATGGTACGAGTCATACCATGCAGATACGATTCGTACTATGACTCGTAAGTAAAAATTTTTCACTTCCATACTTAATATAGTTCATCCTTATAGTGGGCACCACGAATCGTACATTAGAGGTACGATTCATAATGACCAATTATAACATGAACTCATATATCTATACAAGTCTCTGCTCTACACCACAGACAATAGTACGAGCCGTACAATCATCATACAGTCCGTACTGAGGCTCATAGTACAGTCCTACGCTGCAATTTTTCTTCCATCAGTTTTTTTTTTGTTTCACATACATACTCAACACACATAAGTTAAGATACTTGGGTTGCCTCCCAAGAAGCGCCTGATTAAACGTAGTGGCACAACTCAAGTCTATTGACTACTAAGAATTTTTCAAGAAATTCATACTCATCCTCAATTATTGATACAACCCTAAACTCATTGGGATATTTCATTGACCGACAGACATTGAAGGTTACCTCCTTCTTGTTCAGCCTGAACTTCAACTATCCAGCCTGAATATCTGCCAAAGCTCTCCCAGTGGCAAGGAATGGTTGCCCCAAAATAATGGGGACCTCAAAATCAATGTTGCAATTTAGGATCATGGACTCAGCCGGGAAGATAAATTAGTCCACCTTGACTAGCACATAAAAAAGGATCCCCACTAGCTTCTTAACTATGTAGTCCGCCATCAATAGCTGCATTGTATTCGGTGTAGGGGCTCCCAAGCCCAGCTGTTTGGACTCATCTAATGGTATCATGTTGATCCTAGCACCTAGGTCACATAATTCCTTTGGAAACTAAAATCACCAATTTTGCACGGAATGGTGAAGGCACATGGATCTTCCTTGTCCTGTGCAAGGACCTGTGAGGCTATGGCACTGCATTGATGTAAGTTACCCACTGTCTCATAGTTCAAGGATCTATTTCTAGTCATTAGGTACTTTATAAACATTGCATCCCAGGGCATCTACTCCAATTCCTTGATGCATGAGATGTTCAAAGACAATTATTTCAACATTGACAAGAACTTCTTGAACCTCCCATCTTCCACCTTCTTCATCGTCCAAGGTAATGGTGGTGGTGGTTGAGGGATAGTCCTATAAGTCTAAGTAGCCTCTTTTTCCATCCCTTTATTAGCTCTAGACTTTTTTGCATCATCTAGAACCTTGGACAATTCAACCTCACTTGTAAGATCTTATTCAGCAATCTCATCTTCCTCATTCAGCTTGATCTCCTTCCGTCTTTCCATCTCAACTACAATCTGCAATGGAGGATCAATGGTGGTCTTTCCACTCCTAGTCATCACAACCATGCAATGATTGTCATTTTTTTGATTTTGGACTGTGTTGCTAGGAAATGTTCCCTTCTGTCTCTGGTTTAGGGATATAAACATCTGACGAAGATGCTGCTCAATCTGCTTAATTATTGTAGCTTGGGAAACAACTTTCTGGCTCATGCTAGATATATCACCCCTAAAATATTAGCTGATCATTAGTCGATTTAAACTTCTTTAGCAGCTCAGCCATCACGTTCTCCATCTTTGATGTTCCAGCATCACCCTCACGAGCCCTAGGAGGAACATATAAACCTGTTAAGTCATTACGGTAGCCATCATTCTTTCTCCAATCATCTTTTCTCTAAAGACCTCTCCTCCTATCCCTATACTTGTTCCTATTGTAGTTGTCTCTATATTTGTTCCGACTTTGATTTCAGGAACCTTGCACCAAGTGTCTAATAGCATCCAAATTCACTCCTCGTAAAGAGAGACAACAAACAGGTCATTGGCAAAACAAATATACCTGACGAGTGTCGAGGTCGAATCCCACAACGAATAGTACTTAGATGGCATGAAAGTTGTCTATTAAGTCAAAATAAGAAGCATCATTGTATTGAAAACAAACAAATAACAATTTGGGGTTCAAAAGATTACAATTAAAATATAAAAACAACTATTGATCAATCAACAAGATAACTAACTTGAATTATCAAAAGTGAGCGAGAGCTAGGGGTATGCTTTTGAAAGGGGCTTCAATCGGATTAGAATTGATTAGGCAATCAAATTATTACTCATAAATATAAACAGCCATGAATGAGGTAGCACCCGATGTTTTTCAACCACTAGGGTTCCTTTTGCCTCGAGTTTTCTTAAATCCCATGGTCCCAAACAATATATCCATTAAGACTTAGGTCAGATTTGAGCTATTTCTAGCCTCAAATATCTCATGGGTGAATGATTATGGATTTATCTATCTCTAGCCTAACTCCACATAATTAATTCCCGATTACCCACCATTGCTTTCTCACCCATACTAAATTTTCCTTTTATAAGAAAAAATAGAGTAAGTAAACATAACTCACATTTGCAACTATGAGTAATTTAATTATAAATTTGGAGAAAATAATAGATTTATATTAAATGAGTTACTCTAAGATTAATCTAGCAACACCCAATCCAATTTAACCCTATTTTATGCACACACCCCTATCAAAGAGATTTAACTACTCATTGATGAGAATTATGAAATCAAATCAACAATAAAATCATGACATTCATCATCAAGAGTTAAATTAAAGCTCACAATTGTCTTCAATGGAGGTTGTTTACCTTGAAGAAGAAGAAGAAGAAGAAGAAGCTACTCAAAATTTCTCTCTCTACCTTTCTATAGATTAGGAATGGAATGACATGGTAATTTTTAAAGAATGTACAAAAATAGGTCCAAAATGATCCTAAAATCCCGTGTTGGGCTGTTTTTCCCTTCCTACAGGCGGTGTCACTTGCATTCACCAGCACTCCACTAGTGCCCATCCGCGGAACGCCGCTGCGTCATAGGTGAAAGGGCAGCGAACCTGGGTATAACTGGCGCTGGCATCGGCGGTTTGCAGGTGATGATTCACGTTTCACTAATGCACCTTCAACTCTAGCTAGTAAGCTCCTGCGTTTCAGCCGGCTCCATTTGGTGAAGCACCATCCCATCTGGTTACGCTTCAGTCCTCTTCTTTAATTCCATGCTTTTTCCCAAGTTCTTTCTTTCTCTTCTTAAATTAAATACTTGAAAACATAAATAGAAAGAGCATAAAATCCTCTCAAATAACTTAAAAACTAAGCAAAAGCTCATGTTTAAAAGCCTAATGAGTTGGTAAACTACCAACTCATCAAACCCTTAATCTTGAACCATTGCTTTTCCTCAAGTAATGCCATTCTTTACATCTTAACTTTGGGAATAAGCATTTCATATGAGATTATGCACAAGGGACCACTATGACCTAGAAACCCAAAGATCGCTCACCAACACAAAAGTAAAGAGGAGACTCAACACTTTATGCAAATGCTTCAAGAGATAACCATAATCAGTTTGTCATGATTCACATTAGATTTCTTCATTAAAATAAAGGGGCCTTGATGGTCACAGAAATCTTATAGAGCATCTCAAGCCATTAAAAATTCACATTCAAAGTTTGTCTTGAATATCACTATAATCTTGTCTCAATCATATCTTTTGGAATGTGCTAGCATGTCCCCCAAGGAGGTGATGCTACTCATAACAAAAGAGAATCTCATTTAGTTATCAAGAAATTCACACTCAAGGGATTATAGAATGAAACAAACATGCTCACTCTCACAAAGAAATTTTCGTTCATATAACTTCACCCATAAGCTTGCCCTTCATATAACTCGCCACTAATGAGTTTCTACACTTAGAATAAACAAGGACTTGGAGGTCATGATGTAGGCTAGGGGTAAAGGTAGGATGACTTTTAAGTTCTAGTGACTAGGACCTTACTAATGCCCTTTTGTGAATCTTATTGCATGCTCCATTTTCTTCTTAGATAACTCTCACCTTATATCTCCTTGAACATCATTTCCACTTTTGAAACAAAATCCCTCCTTATATCTTCTTAGTAACAACTTTTCATCTTATTTGGGTAAGAACCAACACTTTTTTACAATTCAGTTCTTTTCACTTAAGAAATTCATTATTCTTTTCATGATGTGGTGCCACCTCACAATGAAGTTTACATTGTTTTTTCCATTTTTCTTCGTGCGACCCCCAAACTTAGGCTTTTGCCTCATTTTTACCTTTTCTATTCCCACACTTTTGGGACTTCAAGCATAATTTTCACATTTCTTCTCACAACTAACAGTAGGTATGATGAGTTCCAAAGAGTGGTTACGAAAGGGGTACTGGGCTTGTAATGTGATTTTCAAGGAAAAGGCTAAAAGGCTCAACATTGGCTAACAATTCATATTCAAGGAGGTCATATATGTAAAGTATCTATAAAAAAGAAAGCCTAAAATAATCATCCAAGTGTGACCACATCTAGGATTTCTTCTTGATTCACACCTGGGCAAGTTTTAGACAATCGTTCATGCAAGAGAATTAAACTAAAAGCTTTCCCACAAAGCATCAATCTCCCATGGTTTCACACAATTTTCATCACCACATCAAGAGTCATAAAAAAAGATAACATGAGAATAAAAAAGCTTAACAAAGAATGTGTAATTTATGACAAAAGAGTACTCAAATCTCAAATTCAAATGCTCCTTTTTTCTCAAAATTCATTTTTTTCAACATCCATGCTATTTAAGAATTTTTTTCTAGTGATACCTCTTAAAAGCAATTGCAACCATTGACTCAAAAGAACTTAAACTTTACATTTTCCCTTAAGAAAGTCTCATCTCAATCTATCATTGGAAAATGCAACCCCGTTTGACAACAAAAGAAAAGAAAAGAAAATAGCTCCTTAGGAAAAAATCGTGGTATAAAGAAAACCAATAGGAATTTATTCACTAACTACAATAAACAAAAGGGTTTAATTAAAACATGGGTCAACAACATTTTTCAGTTTTAAAATAACCCATCATTGGAACTAACAATTTAAGAACAATTTGCATTCATTTTTTTTCTTTCATCACATGCCATACAAGGGAAACAACAAAACAATAATTAAAAAGTACCAATCATCCACTACATCAGAAATTATGCCCGACAAGGGCAACACAAATATCAAAAACAAGCCCGACAAGGACATAAGAATTCAATAATAATAACCATAAGAGAGACACTCATCCCCCCAACAAATAGAGAATACATTATCCCCAATGTAAGAATGAAAAACAAATGAGGGTAAGAACTCCCTGATGTGGTTACTCAACATCATCATCATCATTGGCCGCAACATCCACATCATGGCCAGCATCTCCCAAATCCTTCTCTTCATCACCTAAGCCCTCAAACAAGTCATCAATAGGGCCTCGGGCTGTAGATGGGGAACCATAACTGCTTCAAGTGTGTTTATGTCGGGAATATCCATTGGGGCTCGACTTATCAATTCCCTCACTTCAGCATAGAAAGAAATGAAAGCCCTCTCTAAAACTTCCACTCGAGAGCACAACTTGTTTAAGATATCATAAAAATTCTTCATCTCCCACTTCACGACTTTGTCAATAAGGGCTGGGAGACTCTGGGCTAGATTTTGGAGCTGGCTCTCATGAGAAGCGATTATTTTGGCCAGCTTTTCTATGCCAATTCCACGAGAGGATTTGGCAGGAGGTAAGGATCCTATAATAGGTGCTTCTCTGGAATCATGGCCTGATGTCCCAGGATGTGGCATGTTGAGATCAGAGGCAATAGGTGTCTCCCCTCTATCATGGGAGATGGAATCCTCAGGGACCTCAAAGTCTTGCATCCTCTTTCGCTTGCTCTAGGGAGCCTCCGTGTCTCTCTTCCTGACAACAGTAATCACACCGATAGCGGAGCTAGGCGATTCATCGAGGAATAACGACACTCCTCGTCTATGTCAAAGTTGGGTTATGAGCACGACATAGGGCATTGACTTTCCAGCTTGCCCTGTCTTTCTTTTCATTTGTGTGGCCACTATTTCCACAAAGTTTATGGGTACCCCTGTTATAATGCAAGCAATGAGAATGGCTGCCTTTAAATTGACCCGTTGATCATTCTTCGAGGGCATGATGCGGCTGCAAATGAAATGAATCCACAACTTGGCCTCAAACATCAAATCTTGCCTAGAGATCTCACACACCATGGAAGCCCAGATTGGCTGGCCACTCGCAATGACCGAAGCTATCCAGCTTAACTGATTTTCCTTGTTGGCCACTCTTTCCGTGTATTTAGTTCCTGGGTCAGCCTCATCAGCCCAAAGTAATGCATTGATGGCATCTGGGGTGATATCGTCCTCCACACCCCTGATCTGGACTGAAGGTAGGATAGAGAACTCATCAACTTTCCCTTTATGCTTCATGGCCTCCTGCAATACTTGGTATGAAGCATAAAACTCAAGCACCATGTTGGGCTATACTCTGGTAGAGGCTCAGTAAATACATGCCATTGGCGGTGGTCAAACTGGGCAATGATGTTGGGGAATTCGCCCCTCAACCCCACCAAGTCTAACCTCTTCTCAACTATGATGGAGCGCCCTTCACATATAACATAGTGGCCCTTCATGTCAGGCACACAAAATATGATGGCTTCTCTTATGTTTGTTGGGCTGGGGTTTCCTTGGCTTTCCCTTTTCCCTTCCTTTTGGATATAGCCAGGGGTTTTCTCTTGCTGGGTTGTTTGGATGAAGACATAATATGTAAAGCCATGTTAGGGCCACACAAATAATATTTCTTTTTGTATTTTTAATAATGTAAAAGAAAAATAAACAACTATTCTAAGCTAAGGAAAGAAATTATAAAGATTGGATGACCAATAATTTGAAGGATTTGAAGCAAGTACTGGTGGTATCGGCGAGAGACCGGCGAAATGATTAGAATCAAGTACTGGTGGTATCGGCAAGACACCGGCGAAATATAGGTGCGTACACGTAAATCACACTAAACGCCGGAACATTACATAAGACTAGGTGAAAAATACTTAATAAGGTGACCCGAAAAGCATATGTGAAATGTGAGTTAGGGCGGTGGCCTGAAGCATTACATCCAAACCTGCGTTTCAACCTGTGTTTCACCGGGTCTGGTCGGTGGTTCACCGATGAACTCCATTTAGTGAATTTTCACCCCTAAGCTCAGATATATAGAACTTTTTCACATTCATGACTCACTCACTCATTTCACATTACAATTTTATTTGCTCACGCAACACAACAAAAAATAAAAATGATGATTTACCCTTAAGAAAGACGTCACTATATCTATTATCGGGAAAATTGTGCATTCTGAGCACATGGGGCTACTCAGACTTCACCCCCAACTACTATATCAAGCACACCATACATGAAGCATTTTACCACAGAAGATAACCACATCAATATTCAACAATTTATCACCACCCCCAACATACCCACAATATGAAAAATATTCAATCAATGAAAAAGCTCAATATGGGAGAGAGGGAACATGAGTGGGGGATAATTTCTCATCTATAATGCTTGATTTTAGATTCACATTTTCAAAAATAAGCAACATTAAATTTGGGATACACATACAAATTTGAGAATTTGAGAAGAAGTACAGAAATTAAAGCTTTCAGCTTGCCTAACAATGGTTATCCAAAGAGTGCAGTTTATGTTGCTAAAAGGGAGTTTGAGTCGGTAGTAGTGAGAATAAGAGAATGAGAATGTGGGTTTATATAGGTTGAAGAGAGGGAGTATGATTGGGTAGTGAAGAGGTGGTTGTTAATGGTAGGTGTTAATGGAGGGAAGTTGGGAAAGTGAAAAGGGTGTGGATAGGGAATAAGGTGGAGAGAGGAGGTTTTAGCAAGGTAAAAGGGGTGTTTGACCGGTTTGGGTAATTTTTAAAGTTCTATGATTTGGGTTAGTCAATGGGTCGATCAAAATTAAACATGCACTTACTTACCTCTACTTGCACTAGACCTGCGACTGCCGATGTGTACTAGCGTTTCGCCAGTTTAAGCGCCGGTGACCTGTCCCTGTACTCAGTTCACTATGTTGTGGCTTCTCTTACCCAGTGTTTCGTGGGTCTCCTCCTGTGTTTCGCTTGTGAGTTGCAGGTCACCCTTAAATTTCCAAAATTTCTCCACGTGCACTGATTGTAACCGGTGATGAGCGGGCTTTTCACGAATTAGCACCAATATTTCGCCGATGACCTATTGGGTCTCTCCTCTTCTCCCTCATATTATGGCCTCCACCTGCATGTGGCCAATGACTCGCTCATGATCACCGGCATTTCGCCGGTCTAGTGCAGTGGCCCCCTTATTTTCCTTCTCCTTGTTTCTTATCCAATCATCCTACAAAAACAAAATCAATAAATCATCAAGGTTTCAAAAGATCAAAACACTTGGGTTGCCTTCAAATAAGTTCCTTATTTAACATCGTGTCACAATAGATACTTCCTCAAATGTTAGATACTCGGAGAGTCGTCCTCCGAATCAGCCTCATCAATGCAACCTTCGTCTTGTGCTGCCTCATAATTCAAAACCCCTATTATCTTGCACTCATCCTGGGGCTTAGTGGTTTGACAAATCTTGAATGTGACTTCCTCACCTCCCACTCGAAATTTAAGCTCACTATGCTCCATATCTACCGAAGCTTTGCCGGTGGGAAGAAATGGTCTCCCAAGATGATAGGTTCTTCAACATCCATATCACAATTAAGCATGACAAATTCATCTAGAAGGATGAACTTGTCGACCCGAACCAAGACATCCTCCAACACTCCCACCTATTTCTTTATGGATAAATCAACCATCAACGACTTCATTGAGGTAGGTTTGGGACTCCCCAACTGCAACTTCTTGTAAATAATGAGAGGCATCAGGTTTATGCTTGCCCAAGATCACATAAGACCTTTTTGAACACATAAAACCCAATGGTGCATAGTACAGGATCCCGGATCCTCTCTTTTGGGAGCGAGATTTCTTGCCATTCTGGCACTGCAATAGTGTGTCACTTCTCCTATACCAGCATCAACAATTTGAAGCAAAGCATCTACTAGAGGTATATTGATGGACAATTTACTAAATATCTCAATGAATTTTCGAAACTGATTGTCCTTTTTCTTGGCTAACCAATGAGGATACAGAGGTGGAATCCTAGGCACTTTTCTATGTTAGTTTCACGACCCGAACGTACACTCGGATTGTAGACACGGGACAAGGGACCCCGAGAGACCCCAAGTCAGCCCATGGCACGTGCATACAACTAATCTCATTTAATAAGCGGAACACTTAGCATAAAACATAGCAAAAACGTAACCATACGTAACATCTTAAGGTACTAGACACACACATAAGCTGAGTACTACATACTGTCAGAAAGCCTCTACTACATACGATGGGTTGATAGGAAAACATCCCCTACTAACCCAACCAATACTGCAACACAAGATAACATAAGAGTCTGTCAAATGGCTCTCAAAACATGAGCACTCACCAATTATCTAAGAGCGAGAGCTGAGATGGACTACAGATGAGGATGAGCCTGAGATTCGGACCTTGTATCATGAAACGATACAACACACAAAGTATGCGGTCAGTACACAGAATGTACAGAGTATACAAGGTAAGTAAAACAGACATTTAAAAGTAAAATAAACTCATAAATAAACATTGGAGAAGGACTTCATCTTGTATCATAAACTTCGTTGGAAAACATAAGGCTCAAGGCTTTCAAGTCATTCATAAAGCATTCATAATCATAATCGTAAGTAAACTTTATCAAAACATAACTTGAGTATATAACATAAACATAACAATACATAAGACATGTGGAACAATGGGAGGACTCGTCATAACCGACACCATCATTATAGAGCCTTTCATGATGCCCCAACTATCTCACTCAAGTGGGCAGAGCCGACCCTGGCTTGCCAGGAGAGGATCGTGCATTAGGCGTGATATCACATTTGAGGGGATCATTATAAATACAATATATCATTAGAAACCCATGGTATCACGTGGTTATGACACGCCGGCATAGTCCTTTGAACGTCGGGCTTCTCGGTGATAGACGCGGCTCCCAAAAACATGCATATAGGCTCATCCATGAATCAATAACATCATGCATTAAGATTCATTGGCTAAAATATAACACTTATCATCATTGATCTCCTTTAAAACATTTTTAGACAAGAATCAAAGGTCCTTTTCATCATCCAACATCATAAATCGATAAATCATGTAATTCGTTTAATAAATCATAAATCACTCTTCAACATGTGGGCATTGCCCAATACTTTAACATACTCAATTCTTTAAAAAATATGCTCATAGACATGGGAACTTGAAATCATGCTTTTCCATCATAAACAAACTCAAAATATTTAATATTCATCACAAATCATAACTTTCATGAGCTTTCATCAATGGGCATTTTAGATTTAAAAAAACATGAAACGTGATTTTAAAGAAAAATATATAAAACCTGCCCAACACTCATAATTTAATAATTAAAACTCAATTAAATCCTACCCATAAAGAGAAATCACATTTTCATGCATTTGGGTAAAACCCCATAGAGCTTGAATAGGAGAGTTCATGATTTAATCGAAATTTGGGCATGGGTGTGAAAGGATTCACCCACTCTAAACCCTACATACCTGAGAATAGACTGATTTCAAAGTTCCTTGAAAACCCACAAAGAAATTGATGGAAACTTGGAGAAGAATACCTTGAATCTCCCTAAAACCTCTCTAAAATCTCTTGCATGGGAATGGGTATTTATTAAGGACTTAACCCATCTTATCACACTCAGAAAAATTCAAAAAAAACGACATAGTCTAGGGTCTCAAAGCATGGGGAAGTTGAAATTGCCCCTAATGAAATTTCCCTAAAAACTGATTGGACGGACTAACGACCGATCCCACGGGTCATTTCACGATATCACAACTCATTGTATCGAGTCGTTGGGTCTACTACCTCAACACATACTTCAGGTTCTTCCCACAACTCGACAGGACGAGTCGTTCCTTCCATCCACGGGTCATGGGGTCGACCATTGTCAACTCCTTGACCATTCTGAACTTCCCTTACCACGAGCCTCACCACGACTTATGGTTGCCTCCAACGAGTCGTGGTCACAATCCATTATACGCACTGGAAATCTTAACCCACAAGTAACGACTAGAAACCACGGGCTGTTACTTCTCACCACAAATCGTGCGATGCCCCATGGTGTCCCCGTCTGCTTAAGTTCAACCCTTCCTATGACTGCTAACAACGACTCATTATTCCCGACAATGAGTCGTTACTTCGCCCGTTGTCACCACTGCCACCCTGAACCCCCATACCACGACGGCTTACGATTACTCGTGGTATCCAACCACGAGTCGTTGAGTCGCCCGTCCTTTGATATTTTTGCCAGTTTTTTGCACTTTTCAAATTCAACTTCTAGGTCCATTCTTAGGCCTTCTCTGGGTATTACAGTTAGGTAAAGCCTCTTTGCTCGTTTCCTCTTTAAAAGCATCATTCACCGTAGTTACCTCAACTTCTCCCTCATCTAATTCTTCTTCATTGTTCACAATCTTTGGGGCTTTTGGCACCACATCCTTTACTTCATTACTACTTGCTTTTGGGTTAACAACCGCTTTGGGCTTCACACCTACCTCTTCCAATATCCAGGTCTTCATCATTATCAAACTGTGGAGCATATCTATCACCTCTGTTACCCTATCTATGTCAGTCAACATTGTCTATCACTCCCTGAAGAGCAACTTGTCGTGCTAACTCTTCCTGACAAGCCTCAATGGCTAGTATGGCTTGCATCTGTTCTGGGGTTTCGTTATGCTCCATGTTTCACAGTGTCCGTTCAAGCTCTAGAAAAAAATGGGATCAAAGGATTTCCGATTTCCCGAATACTTGTTATTCACCAAGTGGAAACCTATGGGTGTCAATAATAAAAGAAAAATGTAAATAGGGAAATAATGACTAAAAGTTAAACATAAGTAATTAATCTAATCTTAAGTCATATTCCCCGACAACAGCTCCAGTTTTGATAATGCTCGAATCACACCTTTATAAAAGTATGACGCAGACATTGTCAATAAAGAACCCAACAAAGGTTGGGGTCGATCCCACAGGGAATATGGTTAGGATGTAGAATAACGCTAGTATTTAGGCTTTTAATTTAATTATCTCCTAATAGGGGGTTTTAAAGAATGAAATACTTAACAGTATTGAATTTGAAGTTGATATCAAGTTGATGCAATTAACAAAGGAAGTGTTTTCCATGGGTTCATAACTACTTTAGATTTTACAGTTGTGATATATTCCAATATTTATCTTGTAGAACTGATAAGATAGGTTCATCCAAATTACTTGTTCATCCCTATTGGATGACTATACTCAATTACCAGATTAGGTCTCTCGAGTGATTTCATGTTAACTATTATCAATTAATTCCAAATTAACTATCCTGCGACCGTAGCTCAAGTTATATATGAACCATAAAGTTCAAGGATTTGTTATACTTCTCTTTTTCTAATCTCTACCTCTCTAGGTTAAAGCAAGTAGAGAATTTGGGCAAATCCTAATGTTGCACTCCATTATGAAATGTTTAAGATGAAGAGAAGACAATACAAGCATTCATATCGGTTTAGAATCACTTCATGCAAGCCCTAGTTAGTTAATTCACCATAGTTTCCACAATCCTAGTTGTGGAGCTTTTAGCCTCTCATGATTGTAAGAGAAAAATTAGAATTCATTGAAGAAAACATAATAAAGTACTTGCAATGAAGATTGAAATAAAACCCACTAGATTATTGCACAATTCAACTTTGATTAATTCAAGAACAATGAAATAAACTACAAGAATATTGGAAAACTCAAGAAGAATCTCCCAAAAAGTCGAACTCCTTTCTCAAAGTATCCGTCCCTCTAACAAAAATAACCTAGAATAATATTTAACAATAATTACAAACCTTTTCTAAATTAACAAGAAAACTGATTAACTACCGTCGCCTTCTCCTACGATTCGTAACTTGATCGTATGAGTGATAGCTTCCACTCGTACAATGCTTGGTAGCCCTAAATTTGGTTAATTGCTTGGAGATGGTATGACTCGTACAATACTCCTACGAGTTGTACATTCCTGTCGTGGTTTGAACTTGTGATTTCTAGCATTCTCTGTATAATTCCACGAGTGTCTTGGTACAACTCGTACATTTCTCTTTCAACTCATTGTTCCCTCTTGAACCATAAATTCTTCCATTCAACATTCTTTCTGATGTTTACCATGGCTCCTTGGTATAGGTCGTAGGTAGTCATCACAGATCCTAATTTCTACCCATACCAAGAGAATAATCAAAGTGCATCCTTCTGATGTTTTCCACAACTACTACGATACGGCTCGTAGCAAGAGTCGTACTTGGCCAGTACCATGAGCAATCATTCTAATGTTTATGAAGACTCACTATATGGCTCATATTGAAGTCTGTACTTGTCCCAAATTTTGCACTTTTTTTCCTTCTTTCACATCTTTCAACTGCAATACCTTATTTCCCTAAAAACAAAGAAAAAGTGCATCATATTCGTATAAACACATCTAACACCATGCATATTTTTCTTAGTTTTAAGCGTCGAAAGTGTTGTAAACCTAAAACATATCAGAGAGTAAAGTGAAGTTGCTTATAGTTAATACGTGGGCAAAGCATGAGCTGAATGGTGGTGAGGTGGAACAAAAGAGAAGAAAAGAAGAATTTGAAAAACCTCTAAAAAAGAGGAGAAAACAGAGGAGGGTGTCTTAAGCTGATACTTGTGTCATGCCATGACATTAAATCAAGTGCTAGTTAGGTGGAAACCTAATTTGCAATAGTGTAGTTTGTCTTATTTTTTTATATAGTGTCCCTTTTGTTTGTTTTTTATGTGCAGGGAAGGGGAAGTCTGAGCACCCAAAGTTAAAGCTAAGGAGAACATCATGAGCTTATGTATGGGGAAATACGACACATGAATCAGAGAGAGATGATTCTATCTAAGACCTAGAGGGCCTCAGGATGTATTTCTCACCCATGTTTGATTTTTATTGTGTAGATTCTCTAAGGATAGAGCATGACATTATTTGGGGGCTGAGGGTATATCTTCTGGTATTTTGAAGATAAAGGTGAGTATGACATTAAGTTTTTAATTGAAAAAAATTTGAAAATGGTATACCTCATCCACCCTTTGGTTTTTCTTATTGCTCAATTCTTTTTTGAGGGGGAGACATTTGAATCGGGTACAATTATTTATTTTAGGAGTAGTTAAAATTTTTTTTTGTAGTAGAAAAAAAGGCTTTTCCCAACGATGGATGATTGACGATCGTCTTGAGGGAAGTTAGTCATTAGGAACCCATTTGAATGCTAGGTGTTCATGTTATGTGCTAATTTGAACGAAGATGCAACAATTGATTTTGATATTTGGAAGCAATCTATGAAAAAAATAAATGACCTCTTTTGAGAATCCTACGCTTATTTTCTAAACTCTTGCTTGATGTTATTGGTTTGATATGGAATTTTTTTGTAGTTGCCTAATTGAGGGTCTATAGAATCTGTCTTAAGTTGAACATGTGTCATGTGTGTGAGAGATAATTTGCATACATTCAATGCTTTTATATTGATTTTTAGAACTTGTCCAGTATGTGTGCTAAACTAAATGAAGTGTGTTGAGTTTAGGAGATGATATAGGCATTTCTTTAATTAGTCTACTTTTATCCTATGAATTACCTACCCTTTCATGATATTCTTAGTTAGCCATGTTGAGCCTTTAGCATATTCTTTTGGTAACCATGTTAAAATATAAATCCATTTTGTTCTATTGACCATTATTTCATCCAAATGACACCTAAGGCCCTTTAAAATTTAAAAAATTGTATGAGGGGAGAGAAAGTCAAGAAAAAAAGGGGAAGTTAAAAGTGTGAAAGTTAGAAGATAAGGTAAAAGGTTGAAAGTGTAAAACAAGAAAGGTGATGTTAATAGAGAGATGAGAAAAGAGAATAAATAAGTTGAAGAATAAATATTATTATGAACTCCCTACTAGTCACCCAAGTTGCAAAGATTTTAAGCAAGGGAAGGCATAAGGAGTAAAGTAAGCATATCAAAGAGTGTACTAAATATTTAAAAAAATTTGTGAAGTACTAAAGTGCTTAGGGACGTTAGTCACTATTCTGACCATATAATTTCTACACATCCCTTAGCCGACATTACAATCATTTAAGTCCTACTTGATTCTAAATTTGATATTATTATATTTTTGGAGTATTTAAGTTAAAGGCAAGCTTATGGTTTATCATTTATTGCATGAGAAATTCTTTGTGAGAGTGAGCATGAATTTCCTTATTTATATGCCCATACATGCGATTCTCTCATATTCTTGTGAAGAAATGTGGGAAGCTCTCTTTCTTGTGAGGGCACATGGTTGATAAATGATAGGTCAAATGTTTGATCTCTTAATTAGGAGACATATGTTTGTTAGCAAATTTTCATAGATCTTGAGTCAGTTCTTGAGGTTAGGTTGTTTTAAAAGGTTGTTCCTGAGCTTATTTGGAAAGTTGAGGCATGTTGTGTTGGAAACTTGCAATGTCTATGTGATCATAGTAGTTGTAACCTGAGTAATCCTGTTAAATTGGTGTAAGTCCATATAGGGATAAGGTATAAATCTTAAGTTGCTTGCTCGAGCATGAGCAAGGGTCTAAGTTTGTGGTGGTGATGAGTGGCCAAAATTACATATTTTTAGACTCTCTTTTCCTCGCATTTTAGTACTTTTGTCATCTCTTTGAGTATCATTTCTATAGATTATGCTTGTATTCTTGTGTTGTTACTTTTTACGTGCTTAATAGGTGAATATGATGGAAATCGACCTGAAAAGAGCTATAAAGGAAGGTTTGGAGCTTTGGAGAAAATTTGGAGGTGTTCCAGGACAAAACTAAGCTAGTGCATTGGCTGAAGTGGCACACCAAAGCCCAAATTTTAGAATAAAAATATTCTAATACTCTGGTGCTTTGAGAAAAGTGGTGCACCAGAGCCCAAACATCAAAGAAACTTTGGTCAAGTTGGTTCTATGGCTGAAGTGGCACGCCAAGCACTATACTTCAGAGAAATTTTTTATCAACGCCTTGACAAACTGGGAGAAGTGATGCGGTAAAGAGGAAGAAACTTTGGAAACTTTTCTAACAATTTGGTGCATTGAGATAAGTGGCACGCCAATACCTGAACTATAGAATTTTCTACTAGCACCTTGGTGAGATGGCAGAAGTGATGTGTTCGAACCCAAACTTCAGAAGAAATTCAAGCCACGTCTGGCGAGGTAGGTGAAGTGGTGCTCGAGGTCCTGTTCGGTAGTTACTTTCTAAGACCAAAATTTGAGTTACTCAAGGAAAAAATTGTAATTTTTCCTATGGTAATAAATACATCAATAGGGCATCTGAATAGGGAAAATCAATCACTGTTTGTAGTTTTTGGGGAAGAGACTAGAAGTTCCATTTTCTTCTNGGAGAAAACACAATAATTCATCCGTTCATCAACCTATAAATGAAAAGAGTGGGAAAATCAATCACTGTTTGTAGTTTTTGGGGAAGAGACTAGAAGTTCCATTTTCTTCTTATGTTTTTCTTCTATACTCTTTAATCTTTATAATTTGAATAATGAATCCTTTGGTTTTACACTTGAATATGAGTGGCTAAACTCCCTATTCTAGCTTTTTGGCCTTAGCTTGATGCTTGTAGATTGAATATTCATTTATGCTAGACATTTAATTCTTCTTTTCGAGAATGTTTGTGCTTACTTTATTTCATGTTTATTCATTAGTCTGATCAACTTTTGAATATTATCTATTGGCTCATTTGTTTAACTCAGGAGAGGAAACTAATGAGGGTTATACAAGACATAGAGTAGGTTTCAATTTCTTGACAAAAGTTTAAGATTTGATTTCATTATTGAGGATTCGGATATACCCTACAACCCTACTTAGTCGAGTGAAGTGTCTTCAATCACCATCTCTTGTTTCTTAGCCACCATAGAGATATTTATGTTAGGGTTCGTGAGGTTGTTCATGGCTATTCGGGATAATAGTTAAGAAATGAGTTCATAACTTGAAACTTGCAGTCTTTAGAAGGATTTAGTCTAGTGCATTTGAATCCTAAAACGCATCCATAAAGAAATAGTGCCATGACCCTGGATTTTATTCATCATTTAAATTATAACTCTCTTGCAAAAGAATATCTTTTATTAGCTTTGATTTATATTCCATCTTTCAGTGGATGTACTCTCAATACTCTTTCAAAACATTAATTCTAGTTTTCTTGAATAGTGAAATAAATATTCACACTAAACAACTAATCTAACAAGTCTCTACGGGTATAATATCTGAAGTTCACCGTCCCATATTACTTGACGACCACGTACACTTGCGTGTGCGCTTGGATACAACAGCTTACAGTCCTTAAGAGTCAACAAAACAATGCTCAAATGAGCAACATGCTCTTTCCCACTTCTCACGACCCGAACATGAACCCTGGACTGCGACAGGGACCTAAAATCATGAATGGCTCAAAGATAACCCATGGCAGATACATAGAATGATTAAGATCACATAACTAAGAAAAAGTAAGGCATAAATCATAACACAAGTGGAATTCTAGAATCTTATAAATCATAACTAGCTACAAAAGCATAAATCATAACACAAGTGGAATTCTAGAATCTTATAAATCATAACTAGCTACAAACCAAAATCACTGAACGTCTATACATAACTGTCTGAAAAGCCTCTAGTCTTAGATGAGCTAATGCGACAACGCCTCCAACTATCTCTAGCAAAATCTAAAGAATGAAACACATAAAATAATGAACATATAAAAAAACTGACTTCTCGAAAAATGAGGACTCACCCAATCTGGGGCCGAACTAGATTGATGCGAGAGCAAATATAACGTCGGGGCAGAGGCTAATCACCCGAACTTATATCATGAGACAACATAGCATAGAAGTATATGGGTCAGTACTTTAAATGTACTTAGTATGTAAGGTATGTAAATCATACTTAAATCATAGTCGTGAGATAGTATGAAGCATGAGATATTCATCATAAAATGAAGCAGAATGACCCAAGGTTTTGAAAGGTAAATCTTATGGTTTAACATGTTTGAAATAATAAGTAAAAGCTCATAAATTGATGAATGGGTAAATCATACTATAAAACATGATATCATAAATCCTTAGCATAAACATCATAAATCATGATGAACAATGGGAGACTCATCATAATTGACACCATTATGAATGAGCACATGATTCCTAACTATCTCATTCAAGTTGGAAGAATCGCCCTAAGACTTGTTAGGGAAAAGAATTATAAAGGCATGATATCATGTGTGATTCGCGTCGGGCTGGGGGAAACACTCTCTAGCGAGGCCCAAAACATGAATACATATACCTACGGTGGCATATAGTTCTAATGCCTGTGTGCGCTGAACCCCGGCCTGCTCGGTGCTAATACTACTCCAAAAACATTCATATTGCTCATATTCATAATCATGAATCATACTTAGGTTTTCATGGGCTAGTTAGAAAACATGAAAATCATAATCATACTTGTCATACATGAACTAACCATGAAAAATAATGTCGCTGATTCATCCATGATACATAAGCTTGAGATTCATGAAAGCATACATTATTTAGTGAAATCATCATCACTTTAAAATCATAGATTCATGATAGATACTTGTAGAAAAAAGACATTCATAATCATAAAACATGAATTGAATCATAATAGAATCCAATTCATAAAAGATCATGAGAGTTTTCATCAAAATTGGGTCTAACCCTAGAATTTTATCAAAACATGATTGGAGACTTGAGTTCACGAGATTGTATTGAAATTAAGCATGAGGGTTGAAGAAATCCTCCATTTATGACCCTATATACATGGGCTTGAACAATCTTTAACTTGACTTGAAGACCCAAGATAAATTGAAAAGAAAATGATTAAGAACCCTAGATTTGTCTTGAAAAGATGAATCTTCAATCTTCGGTGTTGAAATAAATGATGGTTTAGGCTTAGTTTAACTCTTAAAAACTCCACTTAGGAAACATAAAACAACCTCATTTAGGAGTTAAAAACATAGAGAGTTATGAGAATACCCCTTGAGGATCACACTTAAAATTTTATCTACCCGTAACCACAACTCACACCACGAGTCGTTGGTTCTCACCATGACTTGTGGTATCTATCTGTCACTTGTCAGGCTCAAATATCATTTCTCTATTCCTCTTATAATGGTGCTTATCACGACTTGTCATTTCCTACAATGAGTGATTACACGACTCATGGTCAGAGGACCCATCTTATATCCTTTTCTGAACTTCGTCCCATGACTCCTCTACATGACCCATATAGGATCTCACGAGTCGTCACTTCACTAGTTAGATCTGAGGGACTTAACACACTTTTAAACTACTAGCTCATGACGACTCACACGACGGGTCATTATGAGATATAATGATTCATCACATGGGTCATAACATCTAGTCCTGAAAACTCATTGATGCTCGCCACGAGTCTGACTATGACTCATGGTACCAAGTAAGGAGTCGTACTATTACATCTTCTGAGGCATATTGTGGATTTTTATGCTACTTTCTTCAATAAGTATAGGGCATGATTTGAGGGGCTTTTGGGGTGTTACATCACTCAGGGAATACACTTGGATATCATCTATGATGAAAATGACAAAATATCCAAGTATTGCTTGAACACTCTGTTCATCAAGTCCATGCAAGCCACAGGAGCATTCGTTAGTCCAAAAGATATAACAATAAACTCATAGTACCATACTGAGTCCTGAAGGCTGTCTTTGGAATGTCAATCTCCCTAACCCTTAGCTGGTGATAGCAAGATTTGAGGTTTATCTTCGAAAAACACTTAGCACCCTGAAGCTGATGAAATAAATCATCAATCTTGAGGAGAGGATACTTATTCTTGATTGTAACTTTGTTCAATTGGCAGTAGTCAATGCTCATTTTGAGAAAATTGTTACACGCCCAGAAAATATTTGGTGATTTTTTATGTTTGTATGCTATGTTAAGGGAAGTACGGTTTGAATATTGATCGTAGATGACAAGGGAAACATGTACGAATGGAAAAGAAAAGAGTATGTGAAGTTTATGAGTTAGGGTAAAGTTTATATCACCATATCTCACAATATGTAATGAACTAGAAGCGCCACAACCTATCAAATTAAAGATCTTTTAGTCTAGTTTTTAGAACATTAAACCACTTGTATCATTTCATGATATAGGACTTGGCTCTCGGGCTCATCCTCATCCTTAGACCACCTCGGGATTATTATCATCTTTGCTGGTGAGTCCTCATGTTTCGAGGGCCATTTGACTAGATGTTTATGTTATTTTATGTTTCAGTATTTGGC
Source organism: Datura stramonium (assembly GCA_018107945.1). Taxonomy (NCBI): domain Eukaryota; kingdom Viridiplantae; phylum Streptophyta; class Magnoliopsida; order Solanales; family Solanaceae; genus Datura; species Datura stramonium. The sequence goes on from JACEIK010001336.1 coordinate 128,046, forward strand.
CGGGTTAGTTGGGGGTGTTGTCCCATCAACCTATCTTATGTAATAGAGGCTTTCAGACAGTATGTAGTACTCAGCTCATGTAATTGTCTAGGGTCCCTGAAGTTATGATATGTTTTGTGTTTACATTTCTTCTATGCCTTATGATTATCTTTCTGCTTAAAGTGAATGAAGTTACATGTGTGCTTATGCCATGGGTCGACTTGGGGCCTGTCGAGGTTCTTTGTCCCGTGTTACTATTCGGGTCTATGTTCGAGTCGTGCAAACATGGTATCAGAGCCATAGGTTTGAAATGTCCTAGGGTGTCTAAAAGCTACATTAAGTAGAGTATTTTTCATGGGTGTGAAGTACACCACACTTATGTCGGAGAGGCTATGAGACATTTAGGAAATTTTCCCTTCTTTCATGATCTATGTCATGCGATGAAAAGTCTTTCTATCCTTCTAATTCGTGTTATTCGCGATTGTAGAATCATGGATCCCAGAAGAATGAATGGAAGGAGAAATGGAAACGGTAAAGGCCATGAAGATGGAAATGGTCATGGGCATCAACATGCCACACCTGTTCAGGAGCCCCATGCACCAGAGCTAGTTGCGTAAGAGGAGTTTCAGGTGGCTATCCAGATTTTGGTGCAGGCCTTGGCCGCTAAGGTCAACCAGCAGGCTGTTGTGCATATGCCGTAGAATGGCAATGCGATAGCGGCCCCGATTAGAGATTTCTTGAAGGTGAACTCTCCGAAGTTCCTTAGGTCCAAAGAGGATAAGGACCCACATGATTTTATTGACTAGATTGTGAAGATCTCCAAGGTTATGGGGGTGAATTGGGTTGAATGTGCAGAGTTTGCCTCGTATCAGCAGAAAGGGGTTGCACATATCTGCTTTAGGCAATGGAGAGACATTAGAGCCATCGGAGCAGGGCCAGTTACTTGAGAGGAGTTTCACATGACATTCCTAGAGATGAGGGAGTTAAAGGAAGCTGAATTTGTGAATTTGAAGCAGGGAAGAGTGATGGTACAGGAGTATGCTATCGACATCATTCGCTTGTCAAAGTACACCCTAGAGTGAGCCGATTCGTTCATGGTATGGTGGGTTATTTGGATAAAGATTGCATGACTACCATGCTCCATCAGGATATGGACTTTCCTCATATAATTTTGTACGCCCAGCAGATGGAGGCGGCTTATGCGAGAGAGGGAGGCAAAGAGGTCTCAGATGGATAGCCATGGGTTTACACATCAGAGATCCGACGATGGTCACCGCTCAGAGTTTCAATAAAGATCACTAGCTCCAGTACCATTATCAACTAGTATTCCATCCAGACCCAGGGGTGATCAAAAGTGTAGGGCTTCAGGATTGAGGGACCAGAGAGGCGCACAGGTGGTGTTTATCTCCCCAGCCTGCAAAAAGTGCGACAAGAGTCATATTGGAGAGTGTTTTCTCGGCTCAGATATTTTCTATGGGTGTGGTAGGTCTAGCCACATGCACCGAGCATGTCCATTTGCTGGACAGTATGGTGATAGAGGTTGTGCGCAAACCGCCAATACAGTAGCAGCTCCAACACGTTCAGCTCCACAGGGAGCATCTTCTAGTGGGGAGTGGTGAACAACGCCATAACAGATTCTATGCCCTCACCTCACATATAGAGTAGGAGACTTCACTGAATATGGTTACTGGTATGTTATGAGTTTTCCATATTGATGTTTATGCTTTGCTAGATCCGGGGGCTACCTTGTCTTTTGTGACTCCTTACATTGCTACTAGCTTTGGTGTTAGTCCCTAGACTCTGTCAGAACCATTTTCGATTTCTACTCCTATTGGCGACTCACTGGTAGCTAGGCGAGTGTATAGAGGATGCCAGAGCACTATATTGCATAAAGTCATCTCTACAGACCTTGTAGAGTTATCCAGGACTGACTTTGACATTATTCTTGGCATAGATTGGTTGTATGCGTGTTATGCTTCTGTAAATTGTAGATCCCGTGAGGTGGAATTTCATTTTTCGGGGGAATCAATTTTTGAGTAGAAGTGTAGTTCGATTGTAATAGCAGGTCGATTTATTTCATATCTTAAGGCCAGAATGATTTCTAAGGGTTGCATATAGAATTTCGTTAGGGTTAAGTATGTTGAGTCTGACAACCCGACTATCCAGTCAGTCTTGATGGTGCATGAGTATCCAGAAGTAGTTCCAGATGATTTACCAGGTGTTCCTCTTTAGAGGGAAATCGATTTTTGCATTGATCTTCTACCCGATATGCAACCTATCTCCATTCCTCCTTACAGGATGGCTCCATCCGAGCTAAAGGAGTTGAAGGATCAGTTGAAGGACATGTTAGATAAGGGTTTCATCAGACCGAGCAAGTCTCATGGGGTGCACCAGTCTTATTAGTTCGGAAGAAGGATGGTTTGCTTCGTATGTGCATTGATTATCGACAGTTAAACAAGGTCACCATTAAGAAAAGGTATCCTTTACCCAGGATTGATGATTTGCTTAACCAGCTTCAGGGTGAAAAGTGTTTCTCAAAGATAGATTCCAGGTATGGACATCATCTGCTCAGGGTTCGGGAGTGTGATATCCCGAAGATAGCCTTCAGAACACGGTATGGTCATTATGAGTTTATGCTTATGTCTTTTGGATAACAAATGCTCCTATAGCTTTCATGGACCTGATGAACAGAGTGTTCAAGTTGTACCTGTACATGTTCATGATCGTGTTCATTGATGAAATCCTTATATACTCTCGGAGCGAGGAGGATCATGCCGCTCATCTGAGAGTAGTGCTTCAGACTCCCAAGGATCACCAATCTTATGGAAATTTCAGCAAGTGCGAGTTTTGGTTGAACTCGGTAGCATTTTTGGGCCATGTGGTGTCAAGCGAATGCATAAAAGTAGATTTTCATAAAATCGAGTTGGTGAAGAATTGGCCGACACTGATAAACCCTTCATACATTCAGTGTTTCTTGGGCCTAGCTGGCTACTACCGAAGATTTGTTGAGGGTTTTTCATCAATTGTAAAATGTTTGACAGAGTTGACTCAGAAAAATGTGAAGTTTCAATGGTCGGAGGCTTGTGAGAAGAGCTTCCAAGAGTTGAAGATTCGACTTACTACCGCACCGGTGTTGACCCTACTCAAGGGTACAGATGGTTTTGTGGTGTATTGTGATTCTTCGAGAATCAGACTCGGGTGTGTATTGATGCAAGGAGGAAAAGTAATAGCATATGCCTCTAGACAATTAAAGACCATGAGAAGAATTACCCGACCCATGATCTAGAGTTAGCCGCGGTGGTATTCACATTGAAGATATGGCAACATTAATTGTATTGGGTCCATGTGGATATGTTTACGGACCAAAAGAGCTTACAACATGTTTTCACATAGAAAGACCTCAATCTACGGCAAATGAGGTGGTTAGAGCTACTCAAAGACTACAATATGAGTGTACTTTACCATCCAGGTAAGGATAATGTGGTAGAGGACCAACTTAGTAGACTTTCAATTGAGAGTGTGTCCCATGTGGATGGAGGGAAGAAAGAGTTGGTGAACGATGTACATCGACTAGCAAGGTTGGGGGTTCAACTGGTTGACTCCACCGATGGCGGGGTTATTGTTCAAAGTGGATCAGAATCATCCTTGGTGAATGATGTAAAATCTAGACAAGATGAGGACCCTATTTTTGTAAAGTTCAAGGAAGCCGTACGGAGGCAAAATATGGAGGTTTTCTCCCAAGGGTGAGATGGTGTTCTTCGGTATCAGGGTCGCCTATGTGTTCCAGATGTTGATGATTTGAGGAGCCGGATATTGCATGAGGCCCATGGATCCAGGTATTCCATCCATTTGAGTTCCACCAGGATGTATCGTGATTTGCGAGAAATCAATAGGTGGGATGGCATGAAGAAGGGTATTGTAGAATTCGTAGCCAAGTGCCCAAACTATAAGGAAGTAAAAGTTGAGCATCAAAGGTTGGGAGGAGTACTTCAGGATATCAGCATTCCCACTTGGAAGTGGGAAGAATTCAACATGGATTTCATAACAGGATTACCTCGTACTCGCCGACAATATGATTCCATTTTGGTAGTGGTAGACAGGTTGACCAAGGCTGCATATTTTCTACCAGTGAAAATCACAGATTCAATGGATGATTATTCCAAACTATATATCTGGGAGTTGGTTCGATTACATAGAGTGCCCTTGTCCATTATTTCCGATTGAGGTACTCAATTTACCTCCCAGTTTTGGCGGTCTTTTTAGAAAGGGCTTGGGACTTAGGCCAAGCTTAGCACAGCCTTTCATTTGCAAATGGATGGCCAAACGGAATGAACAATTCAGACTCTCGAAGCCATGTTGAGAGCATGTGTGATGGACTTCAAAGGTAGTTGGGATGATCATTTGCCCCTAATAGAGTTTGTTTACAATAACAGCTACCACTCCAGCGTTCAAATGGCACCGTTCGAGGCTCTTTATGGGTAGAGGTGTAGGTCGGCCATCGGATGATTTGAGGTAGGTGAGGCGGTAATGACAGGGCTAGATTTGGTTCGTGAGGCTATGATGAAGGTTCAGTGGAAAAGTGACAGGCTGAAAACCGCTCAGAGTCATCAAAAATCATATGCTGATGTGAGGAGGAGAGGGTCACGGTTCGAGGTGGACGATTGGGTATTTCTGAAGGTATCTCCCATGAAGGGAGTAATGCGGTTTGGGAAGAAAGAAAAACTCAGCCCCCGCTATGTTGGTCCCTAATGGATTGTGAGAAGAGTAGGTAAAGTAGCGTATGAATTGGAGTTACTCTCAGAGTTTTCTTCTGTGCATCCTGTGTTTAATATCTCTTTTGAAGAAATGTATGGGAGATCCAGCTCTAGTAGTCCTAGTGGTGTTGGTGTAAAGGATAACCTTAGCTATGAGGAGGTTCCAGTGGAAATATTAGATCGTCAGGTTTGGAAGCTAAGGAATAAGGAAGTAGCTTCAGTTAAAGTATTATGGAGAAATCAACATGTTGAAGGAGATACGTGGGATGCCGAAGTTGATATGATGGCTAAATACCCACACTTATTCTCTACCAGCTCAGTTCCGACTTGAGGTATCACTTTTGCCTTATATCTCTATTTAGTATTCATGTTCAAATCACATGTTTAAGTTTCTTTTATGTATATGGATGTGTATGTGAAGCATGAAATCCATTTAGCTATGTGATATGAATCGGAGGTAGCCATTCCGTTAGGTTCGGTTTAAATGATCCCTATTTTGGGTGTAATGGTTGCATGTCCTTGTTTTTATGCTTTTTTCCAACATTCGAGGATGACTGTTCCCAAGGGGGTGATATTGTAATACCCCAAAATTCCTAAATTAGACCCGAGATCAAAATTTGAAATTGGCTGAAAAACTGGCAAAAAGTCGTAGGATAAGTGAAGTAACCAACCACGAGCCATTGTTAGCAGTCCTAGTGATGGGAGACCTGGTGGCAGTGGATACAACGGGTGGAGTAACGACTCATTGCTTGAAACAACTAGTCATTGTTTATGCTTGTGGGTAGAAGTGGACCTTGGCAGTTAGGGAAGTAAGGGGTCATCCAACGACCCTTCATAGGGAATGACGATTTATTGTCACCAATCATTGTCTGAGTTGTCAGACCTCCAGTGGACTTAACAGATGGGTACCACGACTCGTTGGAGGGAACAACAAGTCGTGGTGATGCTCGTTCTAAGAAGAAGCTCAGGGTATTTAGTGGACAAGCGACGATCGACCCAACAGTCCGTCTGATCAAAGGACGAGTTGTCCTATCGAGCCGTGGTATGAATCCGAGAGCAGGGCCTAGGTAGTGTATATGATGGGTCATACCACAAGTCGTGGTAGCATCTCACTACTCGTTGATATGCCCGTTGGATTGATCTGTGCGGATTTTCAGGGTAATATCATTAAGGGTATTTTTGACCTTTCTATGCTCTAATACTCTAAACTACCTCATTTTATGTATTTTTCTAGGCATGATGAGATAGGTTAAGACCCTCTAATTATCCTCATTCCTATGCATGCAAGTTTGAATAATTTTAGAGAGATCAAGCTATTCCTCAATCTCTTCCCTATCAATTATTCCTTGGGAATTCAAGAACTTTGAAATCTAATATTACCTAGGTATTTAGGGTTACGAATGGGTGTTTCCGTTCATACCCATGACATTCTCTATTAATTTATGAAAATCCATCAAAAATCTAATGGAGTTTTAATTCAATTCTAATGAAAATTTTATGATTTGTTAATGGGCTACTATGACTTATGATTTACATCATATTTTTTAGATTTTGATCAGATTTCACAATTGTTTTACTTATAAAATTATTGATTTCGATTTTTACCAAAGTAAGGTTAATTATGCATGATCTATCATGAATCGATTTATGATCTACTCTTCAATTGTTAATATTTACAAAGCCAAAATGATCTATGATTTGAAATATGAAATTATTCAAATAGCCAACATGATTTGATGATTTACAAGTTATATGCATCATCTTCAAGTAAGCATAGGCCTTATGATTTATGAACTATTGATGATGAAAAACATGTTTTCAAGTTACCCATGTTTATAAGAATTTTTTCAAATGAATTGAGTATTGTAAAGTGATAAAATCAAAAATATATTCTTAATTCAAAGAATATACATGGTCAAAGTATCAAAACAGGTAACTCGATGAGTGTCGGGGTCGAATCTCACGAGGACTAGGAAATGATAAATTCAAGCATCGATTGAGAAATTGATATTAGCTTGCACCATATAGATGTAATATAAAATAAAGTAAACTTGGGGGAACTATAT